>SJYQ01000787.1:64837-222991 GCA_006410935.1 Redunca redunca | reverse complement strand
GAATAAAAAGTATATACATTTGTATTATTATTTGGAGTTTGCCAAATTATTTTATTATCTGTGGAGTGGAAATTGTTAAATGTTATTAACTCAACTTCACTGCTTTATTCAAATCTTTTTTCTTTATTTTTTCCTTTTTATTATTTGGGCTTCCCTAGTGGCTCAGGTGGTATATATAAAATAATTTCGATATATGAGTAACTTGGAAAGCATAGTTATATAATGAGCACCTATGAACTCGTTGCCCAACTCAAGAATTAGAACATTACTAATAACTCACATTTATCAATGTCCTATTACTTGGCTTACCTTTAGTGGTAACCACCATCAACAATTTTATGTTTATCATTTCCATGCTTTTTAAATATAGTTTTTATCACCTATGTATGAATGTCTGAAACTAGAAACAACCTAATTGGCTACTTTTGTCTGTGCTTACTATAATTTTGTCTAGCCTCTTGATATATAATTTATGTTGCTTTCTTCATGGCTTGCTAATTTGTTACTCTAAATATTTCATTTTGTTGGTAGCAATAAGTTCATGACTATTAAATATTCAATGTAGGTTTTACCTTTTATCAATTTAATTTGACCAACCTCTTGCTTATTAAAATTTTCTTGCCTTAAATTCTGCTTTATCATTAGCATTGTCACCTCTGCTTTCTCTTTAATTGAGTTTGCCTGAAATATTTGGTAGCTTCATTTTTTAAATATTTATATGGCTGTGCCAAGTCTTAGATGTGGTTCTGGGGATCTTTAGTTGTGGCATGCAAACTCTTAGTTGAGACACGTGGCATCTGGTTCCCTGGCCAATATCGAACCGGTGCCCCTGCATTGGAAGCATGAAATCTTAGCCACTGAACCGCCAGGGAAGTCCTTGGAAGCTTCGTTTCTTTAACCTTATTGTGTAGTTTTGCCTCAGGTGCAGTAGATGGTATTGTTTAGAAAGATGTGCCCTGAGACTGGATCGGGTTGAAATGCCAGCTCTCCTGTGTATTAGCTGCTCAGCGTGGGGCAGGTTACTCGCTGTCAACAGTATCCCTGTCCCACGTGGTTGCTGGGAGGACTGGATGAGACGATGCAAGTGAAATGGCTAGCACAGTGTGCTACACACAGCAAGTAGGTAATAAGCATTAACCAGTTTAGATTTACCACTTATAAGTTGTACATAACTTAATGTTTGCATTTACCTTGAGAATTTGTGTCCTCCAATAGAATGATGCATTTGTGATCATTTCATTTCTAGTCTGTTTGACGTAACCTCTCACCCAGTTTTACCTTTTCTCCTTGATCTTAACAGACTTTTCTCTATCTCTTTTGTAAACTATATTTTCTTTGTTTATTCCTTTAGCATTAACTTAGAAGTTTAAAATCCTCTCTGTAACTTATTCTCTAATCCATGCCTTATATGTGTGCCACATGCAATTATATCCATATTTCTTTCATTGTCAGTTAAGAACAAAGCAATAATTTTCTACTTCTTCTTATGCAACTTAGAAGCTCATGTGCTTTTATTTCCCTTGTCATCTTCCTCAACACTTGATAATTCTTCTTTTCTGATGTCTGGTGTTAAGCTTAGCTGTCAATCTGCTTTCCTTCCTGGATCTTAATGCAGTATTTTCTTTATCCTTGAAGTTTATTTTCCCAAGATCCCACTTCTTTCTTTTCATTACTATAGCCTTGATCACTGATCTCTTTTTGGGTTTTTGACTCAAGTTGATATTGCTCTGTTTAGCTTTTTTGTTCTAGTTGGTGAAAAAAAATTCCCTATTGTGCTTTTGTCACTTTTGTTTTTATTATATCCCCTCTACCCTCCAGAATATTGATAATTCTTAGACTTTATTCTTGTCCTCTGTATCTATTAATCACTTTCTCATAATTTTCATCACTGACATTTTTTTCTTTACATTCTTTGAGAAGTACTCAAATTAGTTCTCATCACTGATGCCATTTTCTACAGTATCAATTCTTTTCTCACTCCCAGGGGAATTTTAATTTGGTATTTTATTTTGTGTTAATTTGCCATGTCATCCTAACCTTTGTGTCTCTGCCTTTATCTCATCCTACATCCTGCTCTTCCTAGTAGTCAATTCCTTCACATCTTTTGGAGGATACCAAGCAGATGGTCTCTGAAATAGTCTTAGCTTCTTTTTAGTCTTTCTGTTTTCAAGACGATACTTTCTTTTCCTTTTGCTGTAGTATCTCTTCAAGTGAATGTTGCTCAGTCGTGTACAACTCTTTCAACCCCATGGACTATACAGTCCATGGAATTCTCCAGGCAAAAATACTGGAATGGGTTGCCATGCCCTCCTCCAGGGGATCTTCCCAACCCAGGGATCGAAACCAGGTCACCTGCACTGCAAGTGGATTCTTGACTGCCTGAGCCACCAGGGAAGCCCAAGAACACTGGAGTGGGTAGCCTATCCCTTCTCCAGGGGATCTTCCCAACCTAGGAATCAAACCAGGGTCTCCTGCATTGCAGGCAGATTCTTTACCAGCTGAGCTACCAGGAAAGCCATCTCTTCAAAGACTTTACTTTTCAAAAACTGGGGAGGGGGGCATGTTCATTTTTCTTTGCTTCATCGTCTTTCAGTAGAGCAAGGTCTATACAGACCTGGCATTGCAACCAGGAAGGTGTGGAGGACGGCTGACCCTTCACTGATGTGGACCCGCTGTGCCAGTCAGCTTGCTCTGCCCAGTTCCATTCATGAGTTTTCCTAACTGTGCTTTACCAGCCTGTGGTTGGCTCTTCTCCAGGGATGACCCCTAGATTTTCTGGCTGCAGGATGTGATGCAGTCTGTACGCCGCCCTTTCCCAGAGTGGTACCTGAGGGGCTTTCCTTTGCCCCAACACACCTGATGCCCAGACCACTTCCTGTCCAGTCCCTATCTACAAAGGTTCTCTGGAAGCTCTAAATGCCCCAGGATGCCAGTCCATCTTGGCATCTTGTTGTTTGTGTCCTTGGGATTCCTTCTTCTGAATGTGTGTAAGAAAAAATTAAAAGGAAGGAGAGAGGACCACAGGGTCGGGGAGGGGAGGGAGTGCAGGGTTTGGTGTCAGCTGGCCCTAGAGACAGGTCTTCTCACCTAGCAGACGACTCTTTTCCTGTTCAGTGCGTCTTAGGGTTGGGAACAAGATGAGCAAGGAGTAAAATCTTTTCCCTCAGTTTGCGATGGAGATATTCAGAGGGTAGAGCCTTGAATTTCCCCACCCTAAAATCTGACATAATATATAATGCTATTGTCAATTTTTATTATTTTCTGTATCTTTGTGAGTCTTTTAAGACAGAAGGTGCATGTTTAGCATTGTTAGTCTGCTACCATATTAATAGCAGAACATTTCAATGGGAGGAAGGTAGTTTTATGCACTCCATTCATTCATTCACTCACCCATTCACACATTCATTTTTGTCTATTTCTTCTACTAGACTGAGAATTCAGAAAACTGGATTTTCACTGTTTTGCTCTCAACTCACCTCAGGGACTGGCATCTAACATTCACTCACTCAATGACTCTTTAGTGAATGTGCTACCCAGCAGGAAACAGGGCAGAGTGTAGACCCTCAGTTGGTCAGTTCAGTCGCTCAGTCGTGTCCAACTCTTTGTGACCCCATGGACCGCAGCACGCCAGGCCTCCCTGTCCATCACCAACTCCAGGAGCTTACTCAAATTCATGTCCATCGAGTCGGTGATGCCATCCAACCATCTCATCCTCTGTCGTCCCCTTCTTCTCCTGCCTTCAATCTTTCCCAGCATCAGGGTCTTTTCCAATGAGTCAGTTCTTCGCATCAGATGGCCAAAATATTGGAGTTTCAGCTTCAGCATCAGTCCTTCCAATGAATATTCAGGACTGATTTCCTTTAGGATGGACTGGTTGGATCTCCTTGCAGTCCAAGGGACTCTCAAAAGTCTTTTCCAACACCATAGTTCAAAAGCATCAATTCTTCAGTGCTCAGCTTTCTTTATAGTCCAGCTCTCACCTCCATACATGACTACTGGAAAAACTATAGCTTTGACTAGATGGACATTTGTGGAAAAGTAGTGTCTCTGCTTTTTAATATGCTGTCTAAGTTGGTCATAGCTTTACTTCCAAAGAGCAAGCATCTTTTAATTTCATGGCTGCAGTCACCGTCTGCAGTGATTTTGGAGCCCAAGAAAATGAAGTCTGTTACTGTTTTCATTGTTTCCCCATCTATTTGCCATGAAGTGATGGGACCAGATGCCATGATCTTAGTTTTCTGATTGTTGAGTTTTAGCCAGTTTTTTCACTCTCCCCTTTCACTTTCATCAAGAGGCTCCACTTTCTGCCATGAGGGTGGTGTCATCTGCATATCTGAGGTTATTGATATTTCTTCTGGAAATCTTGATTCCAGCTTGTGCTTCCTCCAGCCTGGTGTTTTTCATGATGTACTCTGCATATAAATTAAATAAGCAGGGTAACAATATACAGCCTTGACATACTCCTTTCCCAATTTGGAACCAGTCTGTTCTTCCATGTCCAGTTCTAACTGTTGCTTTTTGACCTGCATACAGATTTCTCAGGAGGTGCTAAGGTGGTCTGGTATTCCCATCTCATTCAGAATTTTCCACAGTTTGTTGTGATCCACACAGTCAAAGACTTTGGCATAGTCAATAAAGCAGAAGTGGATGTTTTTTTGGAACTCTCTTGCCTTTTTGATGATCCAGCGGATCTTGGCAATTTGATCTCTGGTTCCTCTGCCTTTTCTAAAACCAGCTTGAACATCTGGAAGTTCACAGTTCACATACTGTTGAAGCCTGGCTTGGAGAATTTTGAGCACTTCTCTGCTAGCGTGTGAGATGAGTGCATTTGTGCAGTAGTTTGAACATTCTTTGGCATTGCCTTTCTTAGGGATTGGAGTGAAAACTGACCTTTTCCAGTCCTGTGGCCACTGCTGAGTTTTCCAAATGTGCTGACATATTGAGTGCAGCACTTTCACAGCATCATCTTTCAGGATTGGAAACAGCTCAACTGGAATTCCATCACCTCCACTATCTTTGTTCATAGTGATGCTTCCTAAGGCCCACTTGACATTCCAGGATGTCTAGGTCTAGATGAGTGATCACACTATTATGGTTATCTGGGTCATGAAGATCTTTTTTGTACAGTTCTTCTGTGTATTCTTGCCACCTCTTCTTAATATCTTCTGCTTCTGTTAGGTCCATACCATTTCTGTCCTTTATCGAGCCCATCTTTGCATGGAATGTTCCCTTGGTATCTCTAATTTTCTTGAAGAGGTCTATATTCTTTCCCATTCTATTGTTTTCCTATATTTCTTTGCATTGATCACTGAGGAAGGCTTTCTTGTCTCTTTATCCTTTGGAACTCTGCATTCAAATGGGTATATCTTTCCTTTTCTCCTTTGCCTTTAGCTTCTCTTCTTCTCTCAGCTATTTTTAAGGCCTCCTCAGACAACCATTTTGCCCTTTCGCGTTTTTCTTGGGGATGGTCTCAATCCCTGCCTCCTGTACAATGTCATGAACCTCCGTCTATAGTTCTTCAGGCACTCTATCTATCATTTCTAATCACTTGAATCTATTTGTCACTTCCACTGTATAATCATAAGGGATTTGACTCAGGTCATACCTCAATGGTCTAGTGGTTTTCCCTACTTTCTTCAATTTAAAACTGAATCTGGCAATAAGGAATTCATGATCATGTAGACCCTCAGTGTTAATGAAATTATATTTTGAAGTTTTAGTGATTTAAATCATCAAGTGCACTACACATTCACAATTGTAAAGCATTCTAATATCTATTATCTAGCTGATGCTAAAAACAATCTGGGATTAGGCAAGACAGGTATTATTCTTCCCAGTTTCAGGTGAAGAAACTGAGGTGCAAAATGCAGCAGCAAGCTGCCTGTGGTCACCCAAGGTCACAGGCAGGACAGAGAGCCAGCCTCCACCCTCACAAGGGTGCACTCTGCCCACCCAGCTTCCTCCTCCCAGGTCTGCTGGTGCAGATGAGAAGGGAAGTGAAAGACGTCTGAGGGGCCAGAGAAGGCTTCCTGGAGGGCTGGGGCTGGCTCTTGAAGATGAAGAGGGACAGTAGAAAGGAAAGCTCTAGCAAAGGCTGGGCATGGCCAGACGGTCATGTAGAGACGGGCCAAAGCCTCTTTCCAAATCTCTCCTGTGCCTGAGGTGAATGCAGGCTGCAGAATTCTCCCAAAATGCTCAAACTGCACTTCAGCCAAGATTCCTGATCTCACTGCAACCCTGAGCTGCCGGCCAGTCGCTGACACTGTACCTCCATTGTGGGGGGAGGTGGGGCGGGGGGCAGGGAAGACCAGAGAGAGCAGAGTCGGACAAGCCTGAGTTTGAAGGCTGACTCCTCCATGTATGCAAACCTGCCAGGGACTCGGTTTCCTCCCGTGAACAGGGGGCAAGAACGCTGGACTTGCTGAGTTCTGTGAAGATTAGATGAGACAAGGTATGTCTGTGGCACACAGAAGGTGACAGAAACCTCGTGGCTCCGTTCCTTCCCTTCCCGGCTCTCTTGGGGGCAGGTGAGAGCTGGCCCCCGTGCTCTGGACCCTCTGAGAAGGTTGGAGCACAGAGGAGTGACTGCAGACAGGACGGCAGCAGGCTGAGCCCGGCTGCCCTCCTCCCTGTGGGGCCACGGGCTGCTTGTCTCAGAGGGGGTTATCGTGCCCTTCCCGCCTCTGGACATGGAGGCTAATTTCCTCCTCAGTGAAGCCCTCGGCAGCTGAGCTCCCGCATATGGCGGGCTCCCCTGTTTGCTGTCAGAACAAAGCCCCGTGCTCCATGTAAATGCCATGAATTTTAATTGTCTGAGCAGCCTTCTTGCTCGCCATCCAGGGAGACAAACTGCATCTTGAATAAGGTACTGTCAGAGGAAGCCTGGGCGTGCTGGGTAACTCGCTCCAGCTTCAGGGACGGCCCTTGAGGCCAAACAGCTGGACTCCTGGGGGCCACAACGAAGGACTCCACCCACAGGGTGCAGGCCCTAGCGGAGACTGGCTGGGCACTTCCCTAAGGGAGGTGGAGTTGGGGTTGGGGAGGGGGCACAGAAGAACTAATAGAATTATGAGAGCACCTTAGTGTGGGTCACCCCACAAATGGACTCTAAAACAAGGATTTGAGTGCAAGAATTTTTTTTGGAAAGTGAGGAAACACCTGGAGGGAGTGGGAATAGACAGAAAAGGAAAAGGATGCCCATCAAGGGTGTGTAACTGAGAAGGTGACCTCTGTGGGCAACCAAAGTTTAAGCCTGCTAGGGACTCTGGGAGCCTGTGTAGAATATGCCCTGCAAGCAGGGGGCAAGGGAATATACTGCACATTCCCTCAGTCCTTAGCTGAGGGCTTCCATGGGGGAGGGGAGCTGTAAATCCTTGGCACCTCTGGCCTACCACGCTCAGGGACAGTGTGGGCTGCAGTGGCCAGAGGGAGGCTTGTGCCAAGGGTGAAAATGCTGGGGGCTGGACACCAGGTCAGCATGCTCTGAGGTGGGCTGATGGAAGGGGACAGAGGCAGCTGACAGAACCTGCTGCATTCATTCATTTGGATTAGCTTTTGGAACAGGGAAAAATCCCTGGACAAGGTAGGAGTCAGTAAATGAGGAACCAAGTCTCATCTTTGCCTCCTGCTCGAAGTTACATTACCACACTATGCTGAACCTCAGTTTCTCTATCTGTAAAATGGGAATGATAATGCCCACCTTCCAACACTGTAATCTAGTAAGACAAAGTGTGTAAAGCACTGACATCTGGCAGGTGCTCCATAGACATACATTTCCTCAGCCTCTTGGTAGGAAGAACAAAGTGGATTTGGAAGACGTCATGCTGGAAGTCACCACCAGGTGGCAGCACGAGGCATCCGTTTCTTCACTGCTCCTACTGAGGAGGCCCTTGATTGGTGTTTATGATAAAGCCAGGCAGTGGTGTGCTTCCTGCCTTGCAGGTTAGAGAATCAAGGCTGAACAGCTTCCTGTCTTGCTTGTGAAGAGTAGCTGAGTCCTCTGNACTTAGCAACTGAACAGCAAAAAAAGGACTTCCCTAGTGGTCTAGCGGAGAAGGCGATGGCACCCCACTCCAGTACTCTTGCCTGGAAAATCCCATGGACAGAAGAGCCTGGTGGGCTGCGGTCCATGGGGTCGCGAAGAATCAGACACGACTGAGCAACTTCCCTTTCACTTTTCACTTTCATGCACTGGAGAAGGAAATGGCAACCCACTCCAGCATTCTTGCCTGGAGAATCCCAGGGACGGGGGGCCTGGTGGGCTGCCGTCTATGGGGTCACACAGAGTCGGACACGACTGAAGTGACTTAGCAGCAGCAGCAGCTAGTGGTCTAGTGGCTAAAACTCCAGCCTCATAATGCAGGGGACCCGGACTTGACCCCTGGTCAGGAAACTAGATCCCACATACCCAATGGAGCAGCCAGAATAAATAAATAAAAGTCATCCTGAAAAAGAGAGAGAGAGAGGAACAAAGAGGCTGAAATACGCGAGGAAATGAGCATGTGTCTGCCTATGCTGGGCTGCCTCTATGGCGTGAGCCCTGGAGCCACATGGCCTGGAGTTGAATTCTATATCTTCTTGCTCAGTGATCAATGACCATGGGCAAGCTAATTGAGAGTTCTTACCCAGCAGGGTTGCCAAGATGATGAAATGAGGTAATGCAGGCAAGAGCCTGCAGCACCTGGCAAACAGTAAGTCTCAAAAGGCCTCCACTGTCATTGGGATGTTGCGGGCTTCTTCCCCGGAACACAACATTCCCTCCCATCCCGCTTGCCTAGGAAAGAGGTAAAAGATGAAGAGGGGAGAGAGAAAGCCCTGAGAAAGAGTCTCTAGCCTGTATCTGATGCCTATAACACAAGGAAGACTATAACATACACTTTCTGAATCACCCTGTAAGGTGAGGGGGTCACCTGTTAAGCCAATTGCAGCTGAAGCCCTGACCTGCCGAAGATCACCATCCTTTTAGGAGTAGGACCAGGACTTGGATCCGGTGCTGCCTGAGTGGGAAGCAGGGCTATGGCTGTTTGCAAACACAATGTTAGTCCCCCTTATGGTTCTGTGGGGGCGGCCTGCCCACGCTCCCTCTCAAAGACGCCTCCCCGCCTCCTAAGCTGCTCTCTGTGTGGGTGACTTGACAGACAGCCTCGCAAAGCCTTTCCAGCTCCCCAGCGTTACCTGCAGCCCCCAGAAGGAGGCTGGGATGGCAGACTTCCAGCCTCCCTAGCATGCCGCCCCCAGTGCTGGTGCTGGAATCTGTCCGTGCCTTTCAGACTCAGAATTAATGGGACTCCTGCTAAATTCTGTGCGTTTCACTCCTTCTGAAATGACCATTCTTTGCCATGGATTGCTGCTGGGTTCTAACTTCAGGAACTTGGGGATGGGTCCCCCCTGCCCCAGTTTCTCTCTACCTCCTCTCTTCTTTCTCCCTCTTACTTGGACTTTTAATGGGAGGAGGTAACAGTCCAAGGGGCTTCCCAAGGCACTAGTGGTAAAGAACCTGCCTGCCAATGCAGGAGGCATGAGATGTGGTTTTGATCCCTGGGGGGGGAAGATCTCCTGGAGGAGGGCATAGCAACCCACCTCAGTATCCTTGCCTTGTATCATTGTGGACAGTATCCTTGTCCACGGGAGAACCCCATGCACAGAGGAGCCTGGCGGGCTACAGTCCACAGGGTCACAAAGAGTCGGACACGACTAAAGTGACTTAGCACGCACACATGGTAACAGTCTAATTAGGGAAGTCTTTAGAAACAACTTGTTTTACAATAAAACTTTAGATGCCTCCTTAGTAGAAATTCACAGAAGGGACAAACTTTTGTGGACTCTGATGAGAAAAGGCTCGAAGGAGGAGAGACCCAGATGGGCAGGTGAGGAGGATCAGGCCCCAAGGAGGATGAGGGGATAGCCCAGTCCAGCAAGAGACATAGACAATGTCCAGTTGTGCTTGGGGTTCAAGGAGGCAAGGCTGGTGTTCTGGAAGGAGCAGGGGGAAATGGAGGTCGGGGTCCACTGCTGACTCAGCCGTGCCAACCTGGGAAGCTGTCTGCTACTCTGGGTCTACTTCCCAGGGTGATGTGAAAATGCAAATAGACGGTGAGGGTGCTCTTTACCCCACCCAGCATCATATGAGTTATGAAGCTAGTCACGGCTCCTGGGATGGAATTGTGTAGCGCAAAGAAGGGGGCACTCCAGTGGCCTTCACCCTCCACTTCTTGCCCGTAAGACTCTAAACTCAAGCCAGGACAGTGCCTTCTGTGAGCAGAAAGTTCAGGGCTCTTCCCTGGCTCATTATGTTACCTCCATCTGTGAAGCCTTCCACCCACTCTGTCTCATTGAACGCTCTTCCTTTCTCAGGGACTCCTTCCCAAAAGGCTTCCCTGAGTCCTCTGATCCTGTGCTGGGCAGAACACGGCCCTGAGGCATAGGCGAGCCTTTCAGCTGGGGTCAGTCCGATGGAGATGCACTCACGTGTAAAACTTGTTGTTTAGTCACCAAGTCATGTTCGACCTTTTGCATCCCCATGCACTGTAGCCCACCAGGCTCCTCTGTCCTTGGGATATTCCAGGTAAGAATACTGGAGTAGGTTGCCATGCCCTCCTCTAGGGGATCTTTCTGACCCAGATCAAACCCACATCTTCTGCAGTGGCAGGGGGATTCTTTACCACCAGGCCACCAGGGAAGCCCCATGTGTAAAATACACAGTTGCATTTCAGACTTAGAATAAAAAGTAATACAAGCATTTCATTAATAAATTTTTTCATATTAATTATGTGTTGAAATGATATTTCAGAAACTTGAGTAAAATAAAATATACCATTAAAAGCAATTTCATTTATTCTCTTTGTATTTCCAGTGTGGCTTTTAGGGACTCGGCCCATGACTCACATTTGCCGTGTTTGTGCTGCTTCTCCTGGTTAGTCTGATTTTAACCTCTACTCATGTTCCTAGCCATTCAGGGTAGGTTTCAACACTTGATAAATTTCAAACAATACTTTGCTATTTCTGCCCTGTTTCATTTTATGTGTATAATTTCCTACATGTGATCTGCTACCAATTGTATGGCCTCAGCCTTTCGGTCCAACACCAATGACTTCTTTGATCCCTGAAATGCAGTTTGTGTCATCACCTGCTCAGGGTGCGGGCAGCTTCTGAGTAGTACTCAGGTCTTTCCCGCAATGTTAGTGAGAGGAGAGGGAGTTGTCTTCTTAAATTGGAGGAATCTGGGCCCCTGGGGCCATGCGTTCCATACCATCAGTGTCTACTTTCTGAGCTGGTAGAATCTGTTCTGATTGCATAAAGCATCCCCCTCAGCAACAGTCAGCAGGAGTCCATGAATGGAGAGATATGAGATGAATGAATTAAGCAGGACTGGAGCTAAGCTTTGAAGACAGGACTCAGAAGAGTAGAGCAGAGGAAGGGATGCTGGGCCCAAGATGGTGCCTGGAGGGTGGATGTGTGGAAAGGGCTGTGGGGGGCCAGGAGCATAGGAAGCAGGAGGGAGGGATGGCCTGAAAGCCTGGGTGGACCCCAGAGTAGAGAGAACTCCAGGCCCCACACAAGAGAAGGACCAGTGGAGTTTGGTTGAGTAGGTCCTCGCCTCCATCATCTTTTCCAAACACACTGACCTCCTCTGGGTCCTCTGAGCTGCCAGAGGCACGCAGGGGCGTGAAGGCCTCTTCTCTCCCCACTGCTTCCCTTCAGTCTTTCCTTTCTTTCTTCCATAGATATTTATTCTATACCTGCTATTCTAAGTTTTGAGGTTACAAGCAGTAAATCAGATGGCAAAGTGACTGTCTTCAGGAAACCTGTATTCTAGTGAGGAGAAGAAAATAAATATCCATGCCTCTGGGTGTGGCAAGTACTATGGAGAGAAAGACAGACAGTGTGGGGAGGGCAGACTGCTGCTACGTAGAGGGTGATGGGGAGGCTCCCCATGCGGGGTGACACCTTAGCAGACCTCAGAGGAACCTGCCAGCCGTGGAGAGAGGGTCATCATGAGCAGGGCTCCGAAGTGGGGAGAGCTGCCCACAGGCGCTGGCTGACGGCCTCCACAGACCACATACAGCAACGTGATCATCAGAAACTCTCGGGGAGAATGGAAGCAACAGATAGCATTAGTGCCCTTGTTTCACAGGACAGTGAGACTCAGAGAGGTGAAGAAACAGACACAAGGTCACACAGCTGCTGACCAACAGATCTGGGTTTCAAACCCCAGTCCGGGGACTTTTTCCACTGCAGACTAACAACTCCATTCTGAGATCACAAGACCAGGTCACAGAAGGCCGTTTGCATGGACAGCCTGTCCTGCTGCCTGTCTCCGTCGAGGCTGGGGTGGCGTCAGCTCAGGGCACCACCTTCAGAGCAGACCCATCGCCTGCTGACAGGAGCCCCGCGGGGCCCTTCCCTGCACCTCGCCTCTCCATTAAGCAGCTCAGCTCCGTCCCAGCCCCGCAGGCTCTGGACACACGCTTACAGATTTTAACTGAAGCCAGTGTTTGGGCAGCTCCCCTGGCCTTTCCTCCGGTTCACGCCCTTCTCTCAAAACTCGCCTCCTCCTCGTGTTCTCTGTGTGCCTTTGCTGCATCTGCCTCTGTCTCCCTGGCAGATGTCCCAACCTCTCCTGTCAATCACTTGACCTGACCGCCTCCCTCACCAGCTCCATAGGTTTCCTTCCTGGCTTCCCAGCAGCTCTGTTAAAAGCAGGCAGAACTCAGGCTGCACGGCAGTGAGAGGGCTGTGACTGTGGCCGAGGGCAGGGGGCTCCTTCACAGCCCTTTCTGCCTCTGTCTTTTCCTCTTCTCTCCTGCCCACTTGGACTCTTCACTAACAAGCTTCCTGGCTGGCCTTCTCTTGACCAGTGTCCAGACCCCCTCACCTTGGCCCAGCAGCATGAGCCAGCCCTGTTAGGAACTCCAGAGCAGTCTAAGAGTGCTTTGAGGATCCACACAGGCTGACACAACTATAATCACAATGACAACCCTCTGCCAGGAGAAGGAACATCTTCCCACCCCCATCCCTTCCTGACCCCTCCTCGGGGAGGAGGCATGGTCTCTGGAACCGGCCACCTAATGGTCTAGGCAGCCAGCCTCTGAGGGCCTGCAGAGCCAGGGAACTGATCTTCCTCTGGGCATTTTTAGAACATTACATGACTGCCAATGAGACCTTCCTTATGTGATTTGCAAAAGGTGGCTCCAGTGGTTCAGCTGGCAAAGAATCCGCCTGCCAATGCAGAAGACACAAGAGACACAGGTTCGATCCCTGGGTCAGGAAGATCCCCTAGGGAAGGAAATGACACCCCACTCCAGGATTCTTGCCTGGAGAATCCCATAGACAGAGGAGCCTGGTGGGCTACAGTCAAGGAGTCAGAGACAACTGAAGCAG
This sequence comes from Redunca redunca, assembly GCA_006410935.1. NCBI lineage: Eukaryota > Metazoa > Chordata > Mammalia > Artiodactyla > Bovidae > Redunca > Redunca redunca. The sequence goes on along the minus strand of SJYQ01000787.1, from coordinate 209,611 downwards.
CTTAGCACGCCTCAAACTGGAGGGGGCGTTAGGCCATCTTCCCATTCATCCCCCTTCCCCACCACAGCAAAGTAGAAAGTACCTCCAGTGTGGTTTTGGTAAAGCCACTGCTCTTTCTGTTGCTCTGTACTTCAGATCTCAGTTCTTGGCTGGTTTGTGACTACACAGTGAATTCCCTGAGGCTCATCAGTAAGCTCCACTCTCACCTTCCCATCAGTGGTTCCCACCCTGACAACCTATGTCTTCACTTGTTGATAGAGCCAAATGACCAAGAGTGAGGCCGACCCTTGAACACAGCAGATCCAGCCCTCTGCCTAGACCCCTCTTGCACACAGCCTCCCCGGATGAGTGCTGCTGGAGAGAGAATTCTTTAAGACTCTCCTCGTAATGCTTTTTGCCTCACCCCCTCAAACTTCCTCCTGTCCTGATGGGTTTGGGTGGTGTCGGGAAGCTAGTGGTCAGCTGTGATTTATAGAAGGAGACTCTGCACAGCTGCACAGGTGGAGGGCAGGAAGCTGGCTCCGAGTCTGCTGGTCACGCCAGGGGAAGGCTGAGGGGGGGTGGGGCCCACATGCTCTCTGTTAGGCTTTTAGAAGAGTGTGATGTCTGTATCAGAAGGGGATTCTGATGGGAAAGAAGTAGAGCTTCTGCCAACACCAGAATGAGTCTTCTGGCACCCATTTCTCACCATGCCATGGGATGCAGGAGAGAAAACTTCTTGAGCTGAGCAAGCACAGGGAAGCACCTGGGACTTGATGGCTGTTTGATGGAAAGAATCAGCATCTTTCTTCACAGATGGCCTCAGCCCAGTTTCATAGGCGAGACCTGGAAGGTGAGTGACATGCCCATGTTTTCACTGAAATGGCAGAGCTGGGGCTCGGACCCAGAGCCTATGTGTCTAAACCCAAGGCTCTTTCGGCTGCTCTGTACTTCAGATCTTAGTTTGAAAGTAGCTCCCAGGGAAGATGATGTACCGCTTTGCCTGGACGCAGTGGTTCCTTCCATCTGTCGAGTGCTTTACACTTTCCTGAACCTGTCACATAGGCAAACTTACTGGCTTCCCAGCAGCAGTCTTAAATGAGGTAGACAAGGGTTGTATCCTCCTTTCCTCCATAATGAGATCGAGGTGACAGTTCACAGGACACAGCGGAACAGGGCTAGGAGACAACACAGGTCACGCTCAGTAACGCCACACTTGGGCTGTCTTCTTCGAGTTACACCCAGGTTAACAATCTTGAGTCAAACATACCAGTTTCCTCTGTCACAGGTGAAAAAAACTGAGGGAGAATCTCCCAAAATAGAAGTCAAAGAGCCAGGGACAGAGCTGGCCCCAGAGCTGGGGTTCCTCTGTCTTAGTCTACCCCGGCTACTGTACAGACCCCACTGCCTGGGGACTTACACAGCAGAACAGTCTTTTCTCACAGTGCAGGAGTCCCCAAATCTGAAATCAGGGTGTCAGACAGGTTGTTATCTCAAGGCTCCTCTCTTTTGCCTGTGGATGGCCATCTTCTCTCTGCCTTCACATGGTCTTTCCTCTGCGAGTGTCTGTGCCTTAATCTCCTCTTTTTAAAAAAAAAAATACTTTATTTATTTATTGTAGCTTTGGTTGCGCCGGATCCTCACTGCAGCAAGCGGGCTTTCCCTGGCTGTGGGGAGCGGGGACTGCCCTTCTGAGCAATGCACAGGCTCTAGGGTGCACGGGCTTCAGTGGCTGCGGCACTCAATTTTACCAGTTGTAGAGCCTGGGCTTAGCTGCCCCATGGCGTGTGGGATCTTCCTGGAGTAGGGATTGAACCCATGTCCCCTGCATTGGCAGGCGGATTCTTATCCACTGTGCCACCAGGTGAGTCCCTTAATCTCCTCTTTTTTTAAAGAAAAATTGTATTTGTTTATTTGGCTGCACTGGGTCTTTGCTGCAGCACACAGGATCTTCAGTCTTCAATGCGGCATGTGGGATCTGTTAGCTGGGGCATGTGGGATCTAGTTCCCCGACCAGGGATCGAACCTGGGCCCTCTACATTGGGAACAGGGAGGCTTAGCCACTGAACCACCAGTGAAGTCCCCTAATCTCCTTTTCTTAGGACACCAGTCATACTGATTAAGGCCCATCATAAGAACTCATTTTACCTTAATTAAGTCTTCAAACAACCTGTCTTCAAATTCAGCCATATTCTGGGATGCTAGGAGTTAGAACTTCAGCATATAAATTTGAGGGATACAGTTCAGCCCATGACACACCCTCCATGGCCTGAATCTCCTCACCCACACTGCCTGACTACAAGTCTCTTCCCCTGCCCGCAGTGAGTCCTGTCTCTTGGAGAACTTACATGAGCTGGGCGGGGGAACGCCCTCGTTAAGGACTCACTCTGAGCTGAGGGCCCTGTCTCTGAACTTGACCTAATGCTCTGGGTTATCAGGAGTCTTGGCAGGAGACCCAGGAGTGAAGAGTGGGAATCTAGATGATCAGCCATCAACCTGGGCTGATTCCATCAAGGCCTTGGGAGGTCACCTCCACCCTGGCTTCTCCTAGCAGGACTTCCCCAGGGAACCCTGCGTTCTGACACCCTCCACCACTGAAGGTCTGGAGCCCTGTGACACTGGCCTCTGTGTTGGGCAGTCTTCCCAGGTGGTGCTAGTGGCAAAGAACCTACCTGCCAGTGCAGGAGACATAAGAAATGTGGGTTCAGTCTCTGAGTTGAGAAGAGCCCCTGGAGGAGGGCATGGCGACCCACTCCAGTATTCTTTCCTGGAGAATCCCATGGACAGGGCAGCCTGCTGGACTTCAATCTATATGGTGGCAAAGAGTCAGACATGACCAAAACGACTTGGCACACTTGCACCTGTGTTGGGGCAGGACACGTGATGATGTCCCCCGGACTGGTAATAAAAAGAGGCACTCAGTGTACCCCTGGAGGCCCTGGTTTGGAGGACTTCAGCCTCCCCACATGCATGAGGGCAGGCTCCACACACATGGCACACCCCAGGCCCTGGGACACCCCTGCAGACTCATCTTGCTTCTTCCTCAGATGCAGTAGACCCCCGACAGGCAGGGATCCCTGTCCCCATTGTGTGGACATGGAATGGAAGCGCAGGGAAACCAAGTGACCTGCCCAAGACCAGACAGCATGTCGGGGACTTCAATAAGTGAAAGTGTTCGTGCTCTAAGTCACTAATTTCCAAAACTGTCTGATCATAAAAAGCATTCAGGGCACTAGTCTAAAAATATCCAGCCCCAAACCTTTTGCTGCAGATCCTAATTTAGTGAGTCTGGAGAAGGACCCAGGAACCTATTGTTGTAGCAAGCACACCAGGCAGTGGTCTCTCGTGCAAGTTTAGGGGTCAGTGGGTTAGAAACATCACCCCATTTTTCATTACCCTCAGCAGGTTTGGCGACAACTCCTAGAAACCTCTGCCCCAGGCTGCATCTTGCCTTCTGTTTAGGTGTTCCCTTTCCTAGCTTGGAGTTGCTTTCATTGCCTCCTTTTGGCTTAGTGAGGTCCCTGTGTCATTCACCATTGACTCTGTGTCAGTGTTTCAGAGCTTTAGCTGCCAACACCCTAGAGCTACCTCGCCAAGACTCTAAGTTAAGTGCTCCAGGGGGCTCTCTACCCTTAGCCTCCCCAAAATGGAGCCTCACCTTTCAGCTAGTGCTTCTGAAATTCGACCCGGTGCTTCTGACGTGCTGGGGTTGAGCTACTTCCCTCTGGGATGGGGAGGGTGAGTGATTGTGTTGAAGGTTGTTTTGTTGTGGTCTCTTTTGTACAAGGTCAGCTTCTAGCAATTATTTTTTTTTTCTAATCACCTGGGATCACTCTCATCTAAGGACCTATACTGCAAGAAACACAATACATCCCAGAAAAGAAAAACAAATGAACCGATGAACAAAAAGCTCTCTCCTGAGCTCTGCTCCGTTAGCAAGGTAACAGACACCATCTTCAGGATCCCCTGCAGCCCTTAGAATCAGGCTGCACGTTAATTAGAAATCCAGAGTCCTGGAACAAAGAAAATGACTCTGTGTTTCAATTTAATTTGTTCTTATTTTTTTTGACAGGGTCAAAGTTCACCTTTCCAGTTTGAATCTGAAAGCAAATTATAGTGGTGTCATTTTGATATTGATGGGTCCAGGCTAAAGATCTTTGGCAAACATTTTCTTCTGGCAGTCAGTGTGGTTCATATTGTTCTCTCTCAGTTCATGTAGCAAACACTGGCTTCAGCCTTTCCATGTGCCAAGAACAGTGAGCTTCACTGGTGGTGAACAGAATGGGGGAGGTGATGAAGGCCCAGGAGGATGGCAGTGATACTGCGGACTGTCTATGAGCCAGGGATACCCAGGGTCCTCTGCGAGAGAGATTGGGGTGAGTGGCTTAGTGAAGGAGGGATTCATGACCTGGGCTTTGGAGACGCTGGGCCGCCACAAAGCTACCTTACTGAGTGCCATCACCACGTGCCACCGGCTGTAGTCCTCATGCCAGCCTCTGCAGTGAGTGTTTAATTGCCCTGAAGCTCAGGGATTAAATCCTGATGGGTCATCCCTGGAGTCTACGGTGAGTGATTCAAACTGCTTCTTAGTCTGTTGTTTGGTGAAATGGGAGTGCAGGAATTACCCTACAGGGTGGTTGTGAACATCAGAGGAAATTGTGCACACCGGTGAATGCAGAGATGAGGTGGGAGGGAGGAGAGAGGAGATGGGCAGGATCAGGTCCCACAGCTAAGACCACCTAGGGAGGTCACCTCCTCTGTGGGCCAGTTGAATTGTGCAGACCCACAGAGGCACCCAGAAAAGGCTCGAAAGCTATTAGTTATGGTTAGTGCCACACAGCTGGAGGTGTCAGAGCTGGGATTTGAACCCAGGCCCATCTGGCTCAAAGCCACTTGATCTTAATTCAACCTATTGCCACGATGACTAAAAGTAATGGAAGGGCCATGTCTCAGCACAGGTTTTCTGACTCACTCTGCAGGAATATTCCTTTGGAATCGAAAACCCTCCTCTGAGAAGCCTGACCCCACCCTCAGGCAGTACCTGAGTCTCCTCCAGGGGTTCCCATCCCCTGTGCGTCCCTCAGTCCACGCAGCAGTCACTCGAAATCCTCCTTCTCCACTTACAGCTCCGTCTGCCCCCACTGAGGTCCTGAGAGCAGGGAACCGAGTGCAGAATTTCAACAAACGTTGGAACATCACCCCATGTTGGATTACTTCTCACATAGAAAGTTTCCCTTTAACAGTAGCAGGTAGGAAATGTAAGTGTGTTAATAAACCATGGGGCTGGCAGTTGTAAAATATTAACAATTTCTAGAATTGAAACTGCAAATAGCTGTCTGGAACTCCTCCACTTGGCATTAAAGAGAAGGGCTTTGAAAGGACATGTGGGAAACTCGGGGATTGGAGAATATGGCTTGCTGGAAGATGAGGAGACAAATAGACATTTACTGCCTTGTCACTGCCACATTAGCACCATTACAAAGCAAGCACCAGTTCCTCCAAAGGCAAGTCGGTCACGTGTGCTGTCTGACAGCAGGGCTTTAAAGTGAGCGACTGGCTTGGCCATCCACTCCAACGTTCACATGTGGAGCACCTACTATGAGCCAGGGAGGAGAGGGCGCAGCCCCTGCCATGTAGGACCTTCACTTCACCCTCAAACCAGAGAGAAAGGTGGGCTGGGGGAGAGAGGAGACCCCAGTCCAGCCCTGATCAGCTCAGTCCACAGCTGGGCTGTGACCCAAGTGAGAGGAGGGAGCTGGCCTGGGGGAAGCGCTCACCCCACAGCACTGGCTCATCTGGGAACACCTTGGAAACACCTCGAACCTCCAATCCAGCACCTGTCTTTGTTGAACTCGGCAGACAGCTAAGCATACTCTCCCCAGTCCTTGGGCCTCGAATAGAAAATATGCTTCCCATTTTCCAAATAGTGTGTGGTTGCGTGCATGCATGCTAAGTCACTTCAGTTGTGTCCAACTCTTTGAGACCCTATGGACTGTAGCCTGCCAGGCTCCTCTGTCCATGAGATTCTCTGGGCAAGAATACTGGAGTGGGTTGTCATGCCCTCTTCCAGAGGATCTTTCCAGCCCAGGAACTGAAGCCATGTCTCTTACATCTCCTACATTAGCTGGTGAGTGCTTTACCACTCGTGCCACCCAGGACATCCAGTGCATGGTTACTAGATGGTATGTTTCTGGAAGACAGCCTCATGACTGCATCTTCTCACCATCTCCAGCACTCAGCACTGGCACTGTGTGGCAGGGACCAGGAGAACTGGCAGGGAAGGTGAGTAATCTCCAGAAGGCAGCTGGCCGAGTGCCAAAGTGGGGTGAGAGAGTGGGGCGCCAAGGATGGATAGTTACCCCGTGCGGTCACCCCATTGTGGCGCTGCCTGCCTCGAGGGGGCCCCACATCTCAATGCCATCAGCTACCCTCTCCCTGCCAGAGACAGGCTGGGCTGCACTGCCCTGCAGAGCTCCAGAGTACCCAGCCTACTGCCAACTGATGCCAGCTTCTTTTCGATGTATTCATGGTGTCAGGCAGTCAGGAACATATCCTGGGAAAGCCCCCGTCTCTCTATGGGGCCCTCACCAGTCCCATCCTATTTCCCTCTGTGCTCAGAGACTAGCTCTCAAAAGGTGCACTTTGTTCCTGGTTCTCAGAAATCGAGAGGAACAAGTTGTCCTGTCCCTGCATGTCCCCAACAAGTTCTCCCGAGTCCCAACAGGAACTTTGTTGTGGGGTCTGTGCATCTGGATTTGGATGGTTTTAGCCACTTCCTTTTTGTTAGGCCTTCCCAGACAGGCATTTTGCTTTTTTGCATTTCTTTTCCATGGGGATGGTTTTGATCCCTGTCTCCTGTACAATGTACAATGTCACGAACCTCCATCCATAATTCATCAGGCACTCTATCTATCAGATCTAGTCCCTTAAATCTATTTCTCACTTCCACTGTATAATCACAAGGGATGTGATTTAGATCATACCTGAATGGTCTAGTGGTTTTCCCTACTTTCTTCAATTTAAGTCTGAATTTGGCAATAAGGAGTTCATGATCTGGGCCACAGTCAGCTCCCGGTCTTGTTTTTGTTGATTCCATCTTTGGCTGCAAAGAATATAATCAGTCTGATTTCGGTGTTGACCATCTGGTGATGTCCATGTGTAGAGTCTTCTCTTGTGTTGTTGGAAGAGAGTGTTTGCTATGACCAGTGCATTCTCTTGGCACAACTCTATTAGCCTTTGCCTGGCTTCATTCCGTATTCCAAGGCCAAATTTGCATTACCACGGGTGTTTCTTGACTTCCTACTTTTGCATTCCAGTCCCCTATAATGAAAAGGACATCTTTTTTGGCTGTTCTAAAAGGCCTTGTAGGTCTTCATAGAACCGTTCAACTTTAGCTGTTTCAGCGTTACTGGTTGGGGCATAGACTTGGATTACTGTGATAATGAATAGTTTGCTTTGGAAATGAACAGAGATCATTCTGTCGTTTTTGAGATTGCATCCAAGTACCACATTTCAGACTCTTTTGTTGACCATGATGGCTACTCCATTTCTTCTAAGGGATTCCTGCCCACAGTAGTAGATATAATGGTCATCTGAGTTAAATTCACCCATTCCAGTCCATTTTAGTTCGCTGATTCCTAGAATGTCGACGTTCATTCTTGCCATCTCCTGTTTGACTACTTCTAATTTGCCTTGATTCATGGACCTGACATTCCAGGTTCCTATGCATATTGCTCTTTACAGCATCCTACCTTGCTTCTATCACCAGTCACATTCACAACTGGGTATTGTTTTTGCTTTGGTTCCATCCCTTCATTCTTTCTGGAGTTATTTCTCCACTGATCTTCAGTAGCATATTGGGCATCTACCAAACTGGGGAGTTACCTTTCCATGTCCTATCTTTTTGCCTTTTCACACTGTTCATGGGGTTCTCAAGGCAAGAATACTGTAGTGGTTTGCCATTCCCTTCTCCAGTGGATCACATTCTGTCAGACCTCTCCACCGTGACCTGCCCATCTTGGGTGATCCCACACGGCATGGCTTAGTTTCATTGAGTTAGGCAAGGCTGTGGTCTGTGTGATTAGATTGACTAGTTTTCTGTGATTATGGTTTGTGTGCCTGTCCTCTGATGCCTCTCACAACAACAAATAGCTGTGAAAAGAAGAGAAGTGAAAAGCAAAGGAGAAAAGGACAGATATAAGCATCTGAATGCAGAGTTCCAAAGAATAACAAGGAGAGATAAGAAAGCCTTCCTCAGCAATCAATGCAAAGAAATAGAGGCAAACAACAGAATGTGAAAGACTAGAGATCTCTTCAAGAAAATTAGAGATACCAAGGGGACATTTCATTCAAAGATGGGCTCAATAAAGAACAGAAATGGTATGGACCTAACAGAAGCAGAAGATATTAAGAAGAGGTGGCAAGAATACATAGAAGAGCTGTACAAAAATGATCTTCACAACCAAGACAATCACGATGGTGTGATCACTCATCTAGAGCCAGACATCCTAGAATGTGAAGCCAAGTGGGTCTTAGAAAGCATCGCTACAAACAAAGCTAGGGGAGGTGATGGAATTCCAGTTGAGCTTTTTCAAATCCTGAAAGATGATGCTGTGAAAGTGCTGCACTCAATATGTCAGCAAATTTGGAAAACTCAGCAGTGGCCACAGGACTGGAAAAAAGTCAATTTTCATTCCAATCCCAAAGAAAGGCAATGCCAAAGAATGCTCAAACTACCACACAATTGCACTCCCCTCGCACACTAGTAAAGTAATGCTCAAAATTCTCCAAGCCAGGCTTCAGCAATATGTGAACCGTGAACTTCCAGATGTTCACGTTGGTTTTAGAAAAGGCAGAGGAACCAGAGATCAAATTGCCATCATCCACTGGATCATCGCAAAAGCAAGAGAGTTCCAGAAAAACATCTATTTCTGCTTCATTGACTATGCCAAAGCCTTTGACTATGTGGATCACAATAAACCGGAAAATTCTGAAGGAAATGAGAATACCAGACCACCTGACCTCCCTCTTGAGAAACCTATATGCAGGTCAGGAAGCAACAATTAGAATTGGACATGGAACAACAGACTGGTTCCAAATAGGAAAAGGAGTACTTCAAGGCTGTATATTGTCATCCTGCTTATTTAACTTCTATGCAGAGTACATCATGAGAAATGCTGGGCTGGAAGAAGCACAAGCTGGAATCAAGATTGCTGGGAGAAATATCAATAACCTCAGATATGCAGATGACACCACCCTTATGGCAGAAAGTGAAGAGGAACTAAAAAGCCTCTGCCTCTTGATGAAAGTGAAAGAGGAGAGTGAAAAATGTGGCTTAAAGCTCAACATTCAGAAAATGAAGATCATGGCATCTGGTCCCATCACTTCATGGGAAATAGATGAGGAACCAGTGGAAACAGTGTCAGACTTTATTTTTCTGGGCTCCAGAATACTGCAAATGGTGATTGCAGCCATGAAATTAAAAGACACTTACTCCTTGGAAGGAAAGTTATGATCAACCTAGACAGCATATTGAAAAGCAGAGATATTACTTTGCCAACAAAGGTCCGTCTAGTCAAGGCTATGGTTTTTCCAGTGGTCATGTATGGATGTGAGAGTTGGACTGTGAAGAAAGCTGAGCACCGAAGAACTGATACTTTTGAACTGTGGTGATGGAGAAGACTCTTGAGACTCCCTTGGACTGCAAGGAGATCCAACCAGTCCATTCTGAAGGAAATCAGTCCTGGGTGTTCATTAGAAGAACTGATGCTGAAGCTGAAACTCCAATACTTTGGCCACCTCATGTGAAGAGTTGACTCATTAGAAAAGACCCTGATGCTGGGAGGGATTGGGGACAGGAAGAGAAGGGGACAACAGAGGATGAGATGGCTGGATGGTTTCACCAACTCGATGGACATGAGTTTGGGTGAACTCCGGGAGTTGGTGATGGACTGGGAGGCCTGGCGTGCTGCAATTCATAGGGTCGCAAAGAGTCAGACATGTCTGAGTGACTGAACTGAACTGGACTGAGCCTTTTCCTGCTTCCCTCTGACTCTTTGCTGTGGTATGGGTGTGTGAGGTTATGGGTACAGGGAAGCTCTGGATAATTGAGGCACTGAGCTGGAGGGGAAAGAGCACCAGGTTCTGGAGTCAGTGACCTGGGCTTTATCCAAGCACAGCTTGTGTAAAGACCCTTACCACCGGTGGGTCTGGAAGATGGGGACCAGACCCCTGCCCTCTGGGAGCCGCCTGACCAGAAGGAGATTAGAGGATAACATGCCCCCTGGTGTGCACACAGATCAGATCAGCTGCTCGGCCCTCAGGATCTCCCTTTCTCTTCCCTTCCCTCCCAGGATCCTGGTTTTCCCTGTCTCCTGGGATGCATACATTTGAACCCCTCTATGTTTCTGATTGCAAGTATATTAATCCTCTTCCTTCATCCTTTGAAAATGCCTTTCCTCCTTCTCCTCATGCACATGGCTTGCATTTATGTTATAAATCCAATCTGTTTGCTCTAAGCTTTTTGAATTCCCAGAGAGGCTGCATTGCTATTATCTTAGTACTTCTTGTCCTGTTCCAGGAAGGGACTGTGTCTGCGAGAAGTTATCCACTTGACGTATGCATGTTTCCTTGTCCACTCACCCCGGCACCCTCTCCTTGATGTTAAGACCAAGGTGCTGTAATCAGAGCCATCTCAAGCCAGCTCCTGGGTCTCCCAGACCTCCAGGATCACAGGTTTTTCAACCTGGAGTGGGGCCATGAGACCACCTAGCCCTACCCTTTCTTTCTGCAGATGACGTAGGAAAGAGACCAAGACCCAGGGAGGAGAGAGCCTGGCCCCAGCTCACAACTGACCAGTGGTTCTCTGCTGTGCTTGTGTGTGAGAGGAATAATGTTCTTGAGCCCCGCACCCCAAACCAACCTTGGTTGGGGCAGGGGTATGGGTTGAGGGGTGTTGTGCATTAGTATTTTTAATTTTTCCCCTCTGGTTTAACCAGTTCTATGTATGTGTGTATGTATTTTTGGCTGTACTGGGTCTTTGTTGCTGCGCACAGGCTGCTCTCTAGCTGTGATACACGGGCTTCTCTTGTTACAGAGCGTAGGCTCTAGGGTGTTCTCTAGGGTGTGTGGGCTCAGTAGTTGTGGTACTTGGGCTTAGTTGCTCCAAAGTATGTAGCATCTTCCCAAACCAGGAATCGAACCTATGTCCCCTGCATTGGCATATGAGCCCCAGGGATAGTCTGAGGCAGAATCTGCATACAGAGTCCAGGTTTATCCTAGAAGCCTTATCCTCAGAGCATATAACCTCACTCTGTGAAAACACCCCCTGAAAATAAGTTCTTATAAATTAATCTTTATAATTTATTTTATCCAAGAAAGACTCTTTCCTGAAAGAATCAGGAAGCCATGAAAACAGTAGGGTTAGATAATTTCCTTGCCCAGGTTAAGAGGGATTTATTCTTTCACCAGCTATAGAAATATCAGCTTAGAGAGTGGATACAAATAGTCAGGGCTTCATTTGTGCCCACAATGCAGCCCCTCGCCCCTCCCTTGTACAGACCTGGGTTGCCCAGGCCTTGCTGCTCCACTGGACTGCCAGGCTAATGGGATATTGATAGCCTGCCCAGTCAGACACTAAAGCTTCTTTTACAGAGAATTTGGCCAATCCAATTTGCAAGCAGCATGCCCAGTGCTTTAGCAGTCTGCCATGGTCTCTGTTCTGTTCTGCTGTGTGTGTGCCATGCACTCGGTGGTGATGCTGTGGTCCAGAAGTGGAGAAATCATTCAAGAACTGATCACATGTTTCTGACCCAACATGAAAATCCAATTCACTATGAGACCTTGCTTAAGTCCCTTTCTCTCTTGGCACATTGGCTGTAAAGGGGAAGATTAACTAGACCATACTCAGCTCTCATTATCTCTGCTGTGGGACATAAGGCAGCATCCTTAACTTCTCTGATCCTTATGGTGGTGGAAACATCCTCACTAGAACAAAATAGAGTTACTACAGGGAGAACTGGTATTGGGTGTTGCTGATTGCTGTTAGTCCACTTAATGGTGTATGTTTTAAATCCATTATTGAGGACTGCTGCATGCTAGGTGGCTTCCTTGCAGAGCTCACATCATTTTGACACAGTCCTTTTGTTTCAGCCACATTGATGCACCTGCTCTTATAGACACAAGTGCTTTGAAATGGGGACGTTTTGACACAGCTGGGAAAACAAACCATTACACCACCAGTTTTTCAGCAAATGTTACCAAACAATATGCCTGGGAGACATTTCAGGCTATCTCCCCTGGTCAAAGCATCCCTGACCTCCCCTCTGGCAGGGGTTTCAGAGAGGGGAGAGGTCGGGCTCAGGGTAGGCTCCTGGTCAAGTTGGCCACAAAGGAGGCAGGGGAAGTGAGGAGCTGGTGGGAGTGAAGGACAGGGAAGGTCAGACATGCTCGGATGTGTGCGGGGTGAGGGGGCGGGGGTCTGCGCCACACAGTACCTGGTAATTTTCAAAAACAATTTCGCATTTAAATGTAGCCATTTCAAAACTCTTGCATCAAAACAGCCATGTCAAAATGCCCTTCTCTGTCTCAGACAAAGGAAATGAATGCCAGAGAGAGATGAACAAGACAGGGCTTCTGCCCCCCGAAAAGCTCAGAGTCACCAGAGGGGAAAGGCAGACCAAAAAGAAAAGTAAATTACTTTTATATTGTACCACCAGGCAATTGCAGTAAGAGGAGAAGGGGCGAGGCAGGAACAGAGCAGACAGCACCTGACTCTGGCTGGGGGTGGGGAGGGGGTGACTGGGAGCTCAAGGAATATTTATGGAATGATCAGGAATAGTAGATGTTAACTGAGGGTTCACCTTGTGACCAGCACTGGTATTTATTTTAGCTCATTTAGTCCTCATAACTATTATTATTATTCCCATTTTATGGATAAGAAGACTAAGGCTCCCCAAAGTCATGTGAGTGACTCCCAAGACCTCATGGCTTGTGAGTGGCAGAGACAGAGTTAGATAACAGGCACACCGAAGGTCCTGCTCACACCCTTGAACTCTGTGGCCTCTTTGCGAGGGATGGCAGTCCCTCGGGGAGAAGGGACACAGGTGTTACTATTCATCAGACTGGGGTCCACTCTTTTCTCACCACTTAGCCAGGTGGATGACCTTGGAAAATCTGCTGACCGCAAGCATCTCTTCTGTCTTCATCCTTTGGCCCTCACCCTCCCCAAGACACATCACTCAGTGCTTGTTAGCTGTACTCAGTGACCCCACAGACATGCAGTCATCACAGGTATCCACCTGTGGGTGCGGTGCCATGTTATAACCAGGTCCACAGCAGTTACTGAGACAGTTTCCTGAGCTGCCATTCTCATGGGAAGAGACCCGAGGGGTAAGGAGCCAGAAAAGATGGAGAAACTAGATTGAACCCTTGTGTGAAGAGGTGTGATGAGCTGGTGAGAGAGAGCTGAAGTGAAGGGGGGCGGGGGGTGGGCAGGGACACGCAGGTCAGGGTAAGTAGCCTGGGCTAGCTTCCAATGCACAACGGTGGTGGCCACAGAAATATCTCCCTATTGAGTGCCAAAGTGCTCATGAGCTGTAAAGTCCTGGGGACATGTGAAAGTGAAAGTCACTCAGTCATGTCCAAATCTTTGTGACCCCAGGGACTGTATAGTCCATGGAATTCTCTGGGCCAGAATACTGGAGTGGGTAGCCTTTCCCTTCTCCAGGGGATCTTCCCAACCCAGGGATCGAACCCAGGTCTCCCATATTGCAGGCAGATTCTTTACCAGCTGAGCCACAAGGGAAGCCCAAGAATACTGGAGTGGGTAGCCTATCCCTTCTCCAGCAGATCTTCCCAACCCAGGAATCGAATGGGGGTCTCCTGCATTGTAGGCGGATTCTTTACCAACTGACTTATCAGGGGGACATGGAAGTTTGTTATAATTATTCTTACTTTCCCCTCATTACGGACTCCTCTTGCCTTCTATAGTCTGTGTGACCACATCACAGGTGAGGCATGAGTTGATTCATTTTCTCAGAGCCTCGAACAAACTAGCTTTCCTGGCTCCTCTGAAGATGTTGTGTGGAGAGGGAAAAAAAAAAAAATTACACTCTAATAGAAATACTTTTCCTTCATTAAATGAAATCCCCAAAGCCCAGTAGCATTTTCAGTGCTTATATGAAGATGCCAGTGGGGATTTGAGATTGAAAGTGGTGTTTTTAGACAAGTCGATGAAGATCTCAATAGGAAAGAAAGAACACTCTTCAAATCTAAATTCCTCCAGCACCAGGCAAGACAGATCTTCGGCTCAAGGCCCGGATCACATTACTCTCAGCCCTACCGGGAAACACTTCTCCTGAAGCAATTCAAGCGCTCATAAATATTGGTTCTCTGTTTGGGGTGATTGTATTAATAGTGTCTTTCCAAGGCTGCAAACCACTCGACTTGAATTTCTGTGTATACCTCAACTCTGATAACTTGGTACAAAAACTGGAGAATTTGTAGGAGTCGGAGTCAGAAGCACATGCGTGCATGCGCCTGCCCACGTTTACATGCAGAGCAACATCTTTTATCTGGTGTAGCTGGGAAATGAGCTTTTCCCCTTGGAGGTGTCAGGAGAACGACTGGTCTCAGGGGACAGAAAGACTGGGTTCAAATTCCAGCGTAACTCGTGCTAGGAGGATGGCTCTGGGCAATGCATTTAACTGCGGATTTCTTGTCTGTGACATGAGGAAAACAGCACAGTTCTCGCAGGGCCTGGTGAGACCTGGGTCATGAAGTATGGAAAGTGTGGCAAGCTCCCTGGAATCACTCAAAGCCTGTTCCTTTCCACCACCGCTCCAATAACTTATGAGATTCATCAGTTTCACGGCAATTATTCACATTATCTGTTGCTACGTAATGACCTTCCCCACCCCCAAATTTAGAGCTTACAATGACAATTATATTGTATTTTGCAGAGAATCTGCAAGCCTGATGGCTTCTTTCTGCTCCATGCTGTCTGGGCCTTCAGCAGGGTGACCCCCACAGCTAATTTTACAGATGGAAAAAAAGAGATGGGAGGGGCCAGAAGGAAGGGATCCTTCTAGAGCTATTTGGCAAGTTAAGGAAAGCTCTTTTCTTGAAGACCACCACTGTGCCAGGTCCTGTGAGGGGTAGAAAGAAAAAAAACAAGGCAGTAACTGATGAGTTGGTGAGCTCTCCAACCCCACCCCAGACTGCAGTAAATCCAGTGGAGGGGTTAAATTTACGTTCTCAACACCTGGTTGCTTTGGCCCCTCAGCAACTCCAGGCTTGGGAGTCTGGTGAGTTGAGCCCTTCCTTGCCTTTTCCCTGGCTTCCTCCTCCACAAGACAGGGATTCTCTGCCCTCAAGGGAGGCTCACCTAGCAGCTAGCAGATGCTCAATAAATGGCATCCATTAAAAGAAGGATCAGTTCTCTGCTCTGCCTCTGAGCATCCCAGCGCCTGCCCCATCAGCCCGCATAGCCGGGAAAGCAGGAGAGGGCTCTGATTGCAACTAGCAGGTTGGCTGAACTCTCGCCTTTCAGTGTGGAAAAATCCATTACCGAAAAGTCATTTGTCAAAGCCAACTGTTTAGCTGCTTTAATTTACATATTTATCAAGTTTGATTAGAATGTATTGTCTTCGACTTTCATCCTAGCTTTCACCTCTTCTCACCCTCTTTTCCTGGGGAAACTGTTTTTGTTGTCCTTGTTGTGAAAGGGCAACTCGTAATTCAATTTGCATTTGCTAATAAGCCTGAAACTGAACCTGGGGAGAGATTTCTGGAGGCTGGGACAGATGAAAGGTAGAGCATGTGTTAGGAGAAACCTGGGCACTCAATTCTAGCCTGATGCACTCACACCACCCAAGGGTGAACAAGTGCTCTACAACTAGTCCACGAGGATTTATTGAGTACCTTCTGTGTGCAAGGCCCTGGGAATACAATTTGTGGAAAAGACGGGCAAAGTCATAACCCTAGTGTTGCTTAGTCTAGTGACTTCAGTTACCGTATCTGTAGGATCAAACAGTTGGACCAAGCAACTTCTCAATGTCTGCAGGCTACCACTTCTGAACACATTCTCGGTGTCAGGTAGTGGGCATAGCCCCAGTGCATTATCTCAGTGCTCACAAGCCCCCTGTCAGGTTGATACCATTATCCTCATTTTGCAGGTGAGGAAATGAACCATCTCAAAGGTCAAGGTCACGTGTGGCAGGATTTGCATTTAACCTTTCTTCTGTCTGACTTCACAGTTCCGGTTTATGACTGCAAAGCCAGGCTTGGTTTTTCTTCTTCACTCGTCTTTGAGCTCCTAAAACAGGAACACTGTCTGATTTCTCTCTGTGTCCCTAGTGGCCAGCCTAAAGTGTGTCACATGATCAGTTAGAAAATATGTATAGAATTCAACTAAGAAAAAGAGTCCTTCATCCTCAGCCTTCTTGTCCTTTGGCCTCAGATGTGCCTTTGTGCCGCGGCTGCCTCAGTAGAAGGCCGGTGTCTCTGATGCTGTTTGCAACATCCCATCCCCCTGCAGGACCAGTTTCCCCAGTTCCCAGGAGTGCTGGTACCTGACAGCTCATAGCTGAGTCTCTCCCGGAAAACTACACTCAGCTGTAGGAAGCTGCCTTGCCTGAGGCTCCACCCCAGGCCTGCTGGCAGCCCACATCCAGCAGCTTGTCCACGCAGGACCCAGGGCCAGCCCCACTGCCTCCGAAAACAGCTCTGCCGGGCCCTCCTGGCCCGGAGCTCCCCTTGGGATTGATTAAAGTCACTGTTGAGACTGTCCCAATCCTGTTTAACTCACCTCTCTCATAAGAGCCGCCGAGAGCAATCCCAGGTGAAGCTCCTCCTGCACAGTCTCCCTCAGCTTCACAGCCTGTTTCCCAAGAGACCTGATCTGCATAGGGATTCAGGGTGGGCGGCTCTGATTCTGACTTTCAGGAGGAGCTTGGAGAGTGCTGGGGTCAAAATAGGTCATGAGGACATCCCTGGCGGTCCAGTGGTTAGGACTCTGCACTTCCACTACGGGGGACACAGGTTCGATCCCTGGTCAGTGAACTAAGATCCCACATGCTGAGTGGTGCAGCCAAAAAGAGAAAAAGGTAGTAGCAGAGAGAGTCTTCCTACTCCCAGAAGGCTGCCTCCAGGCCCACAGTCCCAGTCGTGCAGGCTTTATAGGGGCCCAGCAGGGCAGCCTCGCTGGGCGGTGCTGCCCCAGGACGGTCAAGGTGACAACTGGTCCTTGCCATCCACGTCTCAGGCCCATAGCCTATCGGCTTCCTTCACCACCCTGGCAGGCATCCCCGGGTCCTCTCTAAGCACCAGCCTAAAGGAACATTGCCTGTGACAGCCCAGCGATATGAGAGGTGGCTGCATGGATGTTGGAGCTTTGTGCCCTGGGTTCCAGACCTGGCTCCATTCCACCCCTCTCCAGCTGTGTGACCTGGGGCAAGTGTTTTGTCCTTTCTGGGCCTCTCCCTTCATCTTCACAGTGAGGCCGTTCCACTCAGTGATCCATCAGGCTTTGCAGTTCTGCTGGTCTCTAGGAGCATCCAATAAGTTAGAGGCCTCCTTGCTGCATTCCAAAGCCAAAAAGTGGATTTAATGTGGTAGACATCTGAGGTGTCCCAGGGAGGCAGAGGCTCCTTTCCCAAAGGCCTGGAATCCCAGCATTAACACTTCATTTCTCATCAGGAGCGTTTCTCTGTCAGGAGATACTCTTTTCAAGGGAAATCTTTATTTTCTTCTCCCACCTCATTGCAGGGAGAACAGTCAGTCCCTGACCCTGGACATGGATGAGTCTACCTGGTAGATGTAAAGTTTGAGGTCCTGGGAGTTCAGAGCCTCGCCAAGAGACTGTGACCCAGAGGGAGGCAGGATGAGTCAGTGGGGGAACTGAAAATGAACTTTGCCAGCCCCGCTGTCTTCTCCAGGCAGCTCAGAGACTCAGAGGAGCAGAACAGAGCTGAGCTGTGGTTCTCAGGCCTGCCTGAGCCAGGCGGTGAGTGATTCATGACCAGACGAGGGGGCCAGATCGAGCTCTGAATTCAGAGGAGGGTGAGGGCGTTGTGGTCTGGGAGGATCGGAAAGGCTTTTGGAGGAGTTGGGGCAAAGACAGAAAGTCTAAGAAATTGAAGGTTTGCTTGGGAATATAGTGGCAAGGCCAGTCTGAATAAAGACTATTTTATAGGGGTTTATAGAATATCCAATGGGGGAGTTATTTTGCCTTTGAAGAGATGTGGGGTGTTCAGTGATGCCTGAAGCTGGTTTTGATTGTCATGGGAGGAGGGCTGCCCCGGCCTCTGTGAGAAGAAGCTGGAGATTCAGCCTACAGCGCACAGCACAAGGCCGCACACAGAGCTCCCTGCTGCCCATGTCAGTTCTCATGGCTTGTGGTTCAGTAAATGGTACCTGCTGTTACAGGCAGAGCCCTGGGGCGGGGGCAGAACATCTCCACTTAAGGTTTATCTTGTGAGCTAGGGAATAGTATTCTTACTTTACAGAGAACTGAGGCTCAGAGTGTGTAAGGAATTCACTCACGGCCTGACGTCTAGTCATCTACAGGGCTGAGTCCTGGTCTGTCCACCCAGGAAGCCAGCAGGCTTTCCACTGGACCCCCTCAAGGGATAGAAGAAACACGGGGCCAATGTCCCACTCAGCCTCCTCTGTCCAGCTGGATTTACCCTCAGTCACTTGGGCTGAGCCAGCCCTGGGTGTTTTTGCTTTCAACAAGTCTCATCTCTACCCAGATGCATTCACTGGTTCTCCAGTGCCTCCAGGAAAGCTCTATTGATGTCTCCTAAACCTGCATGTTCCCATAAAATTATATACAAGAAATCCTGCACCTGGAGCATGTTCTTATATAATTCCTAGCTTCCTGTTCCCTGTTTATTGTCAGTATCGGCAACAGAATGAAGCCCTCACATTACCTTCAACGTGACATGTTGTGTAGGGAAAACTACAGAACGGTTGCACTGATGGAATCAGATACAACCTAGGACAGTCCTGGATGGGTGTTAGTTTCATCTTTCCCTCCTAAGAGGAGGCAGAGTCTGGAAGGCTGAGTAGGAGCAAGCCTGCAGACGAGCTGGGGGCTGGCATTCCAGGCAGAGACACGCACGCGCCCAGGTGTGGAGGTGTGGGGAGAAAACTCGTGCTTAGGGAGCTGCCGAGAGTCAGCTGAGGCTGGGGCCTGGGGAAGGGGCTGGAGAGGCGAGCGGCCGCCCACTACCAGAGAGCGAGGATGCCAGACAAAGGAGGCTGGGCTTGCCCAGAGGACAGCAGAGTGCTGCCCACGACGTGTAAGCAGAGGGAGTGGTGTGCTCCTGTTTGCGTTTTGGAAAGACCACTTTGGTGGCTGGGTGGAGGATGGGCTGGTGAGGATGGTGCCAGCCCAGGGAGGTTGGTGACAAGGCTGTTCTAGTCCAGAGTGTGCTGTGGTGGCTGCCAGGGTTTCCTTTTCCCCAGCTCATTTGCAGTGTGGACCTGTTTTAGTCCCAGAGTATGAGAGGCAAGATGGCAACTGGGGTGGTTTGGAAATCAATTGGAAAGTACTTTCTTGACTTCATGATGCCTTCAGGGATCTTAAATTCAAGAAAATGAAAAGGCTTATTTATTTTAAAAAATCCATCTCCTGTTGTAACATTCTGCATCCCCCTCCCAGGTCCCCACCTGCTTCTTCCTTCACAGAACACCTTGCTGCCCCTGACAAGTTATTGTCAGAGTTTTGTCAGGAGAGACAGGAAACAAAACCAACAGTGTGAACGTCTGGGAGAGTTTTGTCCTCAGAGGGCCCAGCTGGTGCTCTCTGGGACTTCTTGGCATCTTGGTTGGTACCTCCACCAATCACAGGTTCACTCCTTGGTAATTGATGAGATGGATGGAGATTCTCCCTCCATCCTGACACTAAGGTTGTGGCTCTGGTCCTCACTCACTCATCAATAGAAGAGATGCAAAGTTTCTTAAGTTCTATAATCAACTAGGGGAATTGTAGTTATCTCCAGGGGAATTAATTAGTTATCTATTGCTGCTGAACACATTACTCTAGAATTCAGCATTTTAAAACAGTAGTTATCATCTCTTTGTTTCTGTGGGTAAGGAATGCAAGAGCATCTCAACCAGCTGATTCTGGCCCAGTATCTCTCATGAGGGACAGTGGCGCAGATTGTAAAGAATCTGCCTGAAATGCAGGAAACCCAGGATTGATCTCTGGGTCAGGATGATCCCCTGGAGAAGGGAATGGCTACCCACTCCAGTATTCTTGTCTGGATAGCAGGCTGTTGGCCATGGCTGGAGTCATCTGGGGCAGGATGGTCCTCACCAGGAGGACCTTGCCACAGGCTATATGAGTGTCATGTTATGGCAACCAGAGCAAGTAATGAGAGAGAGAGAAAGTACATCCAAGATGGAAGCCACTGATTTTTATAGCCTAGTTTCAAAAGCCAGGCACCATCACCTCTATAGTAGTCTATTTGTTAGAGCAACTAAGATCAGCCCACTCTGAAGGGAAAGGAGGTCACCCCTTGACAAAAAGAAATTAGCAAATAATCTGTGGCTGTATTTTTTAAAACCACCACTAGGACTCTAATCTCCAAGAGGTAGCATGACACAGTGGTTAAGTGCATAGATTTGAGATTAATAAAGACCTGGGTTTATCCTGGCCCCCACATTTGCTGCTTAGGCAGGTTTTTGACAAGTCCCCTAATCTTGCTAGATCTCAATTGCCTATAAAATAGAGGTAAGAGTAGTAGATGTTTCACTGGGTAGCCATGGAAATTAAAAAACATCATGCATGTAAAGTGCCTGGCACCGAGTAGGCACTGAACATACGCTACTTAATTGCAGCTGTAGCTGGATAATGTTATTATCCTCCTTCACAAGAGGCAGAGGGGCTAAGAAGACAAGTGGGATCAGACTGCCTGGCTGGGGACTCTGGCTCTGCTGGCCATTAGCTGTGGGCGAGTCACTCATTGTCTCTTGGCCTTGGTTTTCTGTAAAATGAAGATAATAATAGCTAGTGCCTGGCCACCTAACACGTGCTCAGCAAACATTTTCTGAATAAGGAACTGGTGGCTGATAGAGGGGTACAACTCCTCTATCAAAGGGGTCTTCGCCTGTGCGTGTGTTTGTGCGTGTGTTGGGATTCTACACAAAATACATTTGACTGCAAACACCGTCTGTTAACTGGGGAGCCCAGTATGGCTGTCCCGGTTCCACTTGAGAGTGCCCTGTACCCCTGAGTGTGCCCCGCTCTGAAGCCTCCAACTCTATCCTCCCTTGTGTGTTGTTCCTGGGCTCACTGCTCAGCTTCTTCACAACCTTCGCTTTGTTCAAGCATACTTCCTTCATCATTCCTGCTGCCTCCACCAAGAATATATTTAATTGGCTTTGCACAAGTCTAGGGATTTGGTGACAGGAGGGGGGTTGGGGAGTGGGTAGACTCATGTCACACCACCTCAGAACTGCTACATTACCTTAAATTGATTTTGCAAATGAAAGCTAAAAGCTAAGCAAAGACGACCCATCCATTTTGCCTAAAGATGATTATAATGCTCTTTTACGGCCTCCTAAATGACAAAGCAATTTGTTACCTGCCTACATCAACATTTGCTTATATTAGCACCCGGGATGCTTGATTTTTATTAGCCCCACGTTATCATTTTATGAAGACACAGGGGCTCAGTAAAATTAGTGTGCAAATAGAATGCCCATTTTGCATTTCCCTGTGGTCAGCAGAAATGCTGAATGCAATTGAGTTGATACCAGGTCAGGGGAGACATCCATAAAGGTAGCCTTCACTGCGGCCTCGGTAATGCCATCTATCATTTCTGTGCTGCTGGGAGAGACGGGGTCCGTGTGAGGCAGTGTTTTTGAAAAGGGCTTGGTGGTGTTTTTGTCTTTTGTATTTTAAGTGAAAAAGTAACATAAATACTAAGACATAGCTCAACTCCCACCAGCAATAAGGAATGAAAGCAAACTCTCTTGTGTGCACTGTAGATGGAAACACAGTAGATGTAGAATCTAATACTGCTGTTAGTGGATTCAGGAGGAGACAGATGGGATAGCAAAAGGGCACTAGCCTGGGACTCTGCCACTGCGCCTGTGTGACCTTGGACATGTCCCCTCCTTCTGTGAGCCTCAGTCTCCTCACTTGTAAAATGTGGTTGATTGTCCTCCTCACAGAGGCATTATGAAGATTAAGTAAGATAATGTGTCTAAATTTCTTTATAAACCATGATCTATATGAGTACATTATTTTTATTAATTCAATAGCCATTTCCTGAGCACCTACTTTACACAGGGTCCTGGGAAAAACATTAAATGTACACCATGAGAGTCACGGTTTCTCCCTTGAGGAGCTTATATTCAGTCCAAGAAGTACTCGTGTATTGAACTCCCTTTTTAAACCATAAACTTCTTAAAGGCAGGTGAGCTTTCTCTCTCTCCCTTTGCTCATAAAAATGCTTAGCATAGAGCCAAGCACAGAGTGAGTTCTCAAGAATGTATTTTGGCTTCATCATATGTCTTGTTGTATTTTGGGACCTAGTATTAGGGAAGCAGAAGGCAATTGTCAGAGAAGGCAATGGCAACCCACTCCAGTACTCTTGCTTGGAAAATCCCATGGACGGAGGAGCCTGGTAGGCTGCAGTCCATGGGGTTGCTAGGAGTCAGACATGACTGAGGGACTTCACTTTCACTTTTCATTTTCATGCACCAGAGAAGGAAATGGCAACCCACTCCAGTATTCTTGCCTGGAGAATCCAGGGATGGGCTGCCCTCTATGGGGTTGCACAGAGTCAGACAAACGACTGAAGCGACTTAGCAGCATTAGGGAAGCAGAGACCTCAATTCTGGTCATCCAATAGACCAAGCAAGTCCTAAGCCTTCAGATCTAGGCTTAATAGGGTTAGTCTTGTTTTTGTTTTTTTTTAAGTTTTAGTCTCTGACTTGGTACATCAACTGTTGGGATCATGAACCACATTCAAAATAATCTGCCCCTAGCATTGCAGAAGAAGAAAGCCTGTTGGTGATCTCTACCTCCTCTCTCCCTCCAGATTATCCTCTAACCTGGATGGGATCTTGTAATCCAACTCCATTCAGTGTTCATTTCTCTATTTCCTTTGGTTCATTGTTCTGTGTCAATCAGCCATTCTTCTGCCTGTGTCTAAGTACCCTCTTCCTGACCCTCCTTTCTAGGAATGTCTCTCTTGGCTACTGCTGTTGTCTAATAATATCATTGTGTTCACCAGGTGGCGCTAGTGGTAAAGAACCCTTCTGCTGATGCAGGAGACATAAGAGACTGGGGTTTGATCCCTGGGTCAGGAAGATCCCCTGGAGGAGAGCATGGCAACCCACTCCAGTATTCTTGCTTAGAGAATCCCATGGACAAGAGAGCCTGGCGGGCTACAGTCCATAAGGGCTGCAAAGAGTCAGACAGGACTGGAGCAGCTGAGCACACATGTGCAATAGCTAAACGTTGTTACACAGTTGAAACTTCTGTAGAGTCAGCAAGAGCTTGGACTCTGATTTTGGCCCATAATTTTCTAAATACTTCTTTATATGTCTAATAATTTTTATTGGATGCTGGATATTATGAATTATGTATTGTTAAATATCTAGATTTAGTTGTCTTCTTTTAAAGAGAGTTGGACTTTATATAGCAGATGGTCAAATCATTTTGTTCAGTTCAATCCTTTTGAGATTTACATTAACATTTTGTTAGAGTGAGTCTAGAGTGGTTTAGCCACACCACAAAGGTGTGGCCCCTTCTGGATTCTGAACGTCCTGAATGGTTAACGCAGATTTTTACTTTGAAGGTGGGATTTCAGATGGCTCCCACCCTTCTGTGAACCCTGAGAACGTGCAGTTCACCACTCCCTGATCCTTTTTTCATGGCATCGTTGCCACAGAGATTCATCTCATTTATGTACATCTTGGGACCCAGCAAAGACTCCTGAGGAGCTCTTCATGGATTTCTGGAATTTTTCTCTACAGTGCTCCCTTTCCTCTGAAATGGAGTTTCCCCACGACTACTACCTGTTTCAGACTCCCTGACTTCCGTCTGAGTGAGATGTCCCTGCCCTGTCAGGACACGCCTCTCTGCCCTTTGGCCTGGGGTGGGCCTCCAGGCAAACAGCTGGAACAGCCATAGGTGCACCTCACTGGTTTCCCTCTTCTCGGGAATGAGTCTTGCACTGACTCTTGTTCAATGTCTGAAAACAGTTGTCTTGTGTATCTTGTACAAAATTCTAGTTGTTTAAGATGAAAGAGAAATCTGAGCCCTCTTACTTCATCAAGGCCAAACAGAATTGGATTCAAATCTCAGATCTACTCTATATAGCTGTGTAGGTAGAACCTGAACAAATTATATAAGCTGTCTGAGCCTCAGTTTCTGCCCTAATGAAAGGAATATTGATTGCCATGTTTCTGTAAGGGTAATAAATAATGTATACAACCTGCCTGACACCAGTTGCTAATTAAATGGCAGCTGTTATTACTAATGTAAATAGCTACCTTCTTTACTCCATCATTTACTGAATTTTTACTGTGTACTCAGCAATATGTAAGCCTATTTATGAAACCCTATGAAGAAAATCTTATTATCCACGTTTATAGAGGAGCACACTGAATCTCAGGATACATAACTTGCCTAGTTTCACAGTCAGTGCACCTGGGATTTGATTTTGCTCATAGGACTTCTTTAGATGATTGTACTACTAATATGGTCAACTGCACAAGAGAACAGGAATGTGGTTTTTAATACTGGGTAACAAGGGACATAATACAATAATTCATCAGCAATGGCTAGGCCTTAGAGGTTGAGCAAACCCAAATCATTAAACCCGATGATTTAAGAGAGAAATGGAGAGAACCGTTCATTTTCCTCCATCTTTGCCCCACATAACAACTCCTCTCTGAAATTTCCCCTCCTCCTTAGCAACCTTCTTCCACTTTATCTTCCAGCCAACCTTCGGGAGGGGGCAGAGCAGAAGGTGGTATTCATCACAGGACGAGTGCACCCAGGGGAAACACCCTCTTCATTTGTGTGTCAAGGTGAGTTGCAAGATCTCATGAGCATACTGTGCCTCCCCCCGCATCCAACTGGGGCACCGATGGCCTCTGCGACCATGTGGCCACATGCAGAGTCCTTATCCTGGATGAAAATTCACTTCACTTCTCAAGAGGCTACACCTGGTCCCCGTTAGTAGTTGTTTCACTAAACGTTTAGGGACTGCATGTGTGCATGGAAGAATGGGTGAATGAAAAGACAGTTGTGCACGTGAATAGGGAGGGCTCAATATAGTTCTCCTGCATTTGCTACATTGAGGATGAGTCGTAGAGTGGTCTGCAATTCCTAGCTTGGTTTCACTGGTCTCCAGTAGCTTACAAAAATTAAAAATCTGGCCTCCTCCCACCCACTATCACCACCAGAAAGGAAAAAGAAAACAGAATCTGGTCCCAGGTCAATGTGTGTATTGACAGAAGTGTGGTAGACTGGGAGAGGGAGAACTGGAAATTATCTATTCACTTGCTCATTCATTCAGTCACTTATTGACTTTTGAAATACTTATCATGAACAGGAATGCATGCTTCATATCAGACAACCAGAGGCAATTTCTCTTCTCAAATATATCTTTTTAAGATTGAACTTTTATTTATTAGTCAGTTCAGTTCAGTTCAGTTCAGTCACTCAGTCGTGTCTGACTCTTTGCGACCCCATGAACTGCAGCACACCAGGCCTCCCTGTCCATCACCAACTCCCAGAGTTCACTCAAACTCGTGTCCATCAAGTCGGTGATACCACCCAGCCATCTCATCCTCTGTCGTCCCCTTCTCTTCCTGTCCCCAATCCCTCCCAGCATCAAAGTCTTTTCCAAAGAGTCAACTCTTCGCATGAGGTGGCCAAAGTACTGGAGTTTCAGCTTCAGCATCATTCCTTCCAAAGAACACCCAGGACTGATCTCCTTTAGGATGGACTGGTTGGATCTCCTTGCAGTCCAAGGGACTCTCAAGAGTCTTCTCCAACACCACAGTTCAAAAGCATCAATTCTTCGGCGCTCAGCCTTCTTCACAGTCCAACTCTCACATCCATACGTGACTACTGGTAACATATAAAATATATGTTTACCCAGCAGTATATATACATGCATGTGTGTATGTGTGTGTGTGTGTATGTGTGTGTGTGTGTATCAATTAGTAGCAATATAAATATAAACAACCTCAGATATGTGGATGATACCACTCTACTGGCAACAAGTGAAGAGGAACTAAAGAGCCTCTTGATGAGGGTGAAAGAGGAGAGTGAAGAAGCCAGTTTAACTCAACATTCAAAAAACTAAAATCATGACAACAGGTCCCATCATTTCATGGCAAATAGATAGGGGAAAAAATGGAAACAGTGACCGATTTTATTTTCTTGGACTCCAAAATCACTGCAGATGGTGACTGCAGTCACAAAATTAAAATACACTTGTTCCTTGGAAGAAAAGCTATGAGAAACCTAGATAGCATATTAAAAAGCAGAGACATCAGTTTGCCAACAAAGATCCATATAGTCAAAGGTATGGTTTTTCCAGTAGTAATGTATGGATGTGAGAGTTGGACCATAAAGAAAGCTGAGTGCCAAAGAATTGATGCTTTGGAACTGTGGTGTTGGAGAAGACTTTAGCGAGTCCCTTGGACTGCAAGGAGATCAAACCCATCAATCCTAAAGGAAACCAACCCTGAATATTCATTGGAAGGACTGAAGCTGAAACTGAAGTTCCAATATTTTGGCCACCTGATACGAAATGTCATTGGGAAAGACCCTGATGCTGGGAAAGATTGAGGGCAGGAGAAAGCGGCAACAGAGGATAAGATGGTTGGATGGCATCACCAACTCAATGGGCATGAATCTGAGCAAACTCGGGGAGATGATGAAGGACAGGGAAGCTTGGCCAAGTGCTATTCTAAGCACTTTACATATTTTATGTTATTTTGTTGATTTAACCTAATATTTTGGATTTATTTGATTACATTAGGTTTTCTATGTCAGAGAAACTAATATTAGCTGTATTTTCACATATGAAAAAACAGAATTTTGGAGAAGTTAATTAATTTATCTCCTTTTTGTCTCAAAATGGCCATGAGGTCAAAAGGATATGATAAAACCAATAGAGGTGAGGCAGGATGCTGCTCTGGAAATAATGGCTATTTGCCATCAGACAGTCTCAGGGTCAAATACTGGCTCTGCCACTTCCTAGCAGTTCAGTTTCCTCTATTGTAAATAATAATAATAATCGGTTGGCCCAAAAGTTCATTTGGGTTTTTCATTACATCTCATGGAAAAAGCCAAATGAACATTTTGGGCAGCCCAATATACCAATACCTATCTGCAATGGCTGTTATGAAGCTGGCAGGAGATTAATGTAAACAAACACCCAGTCTTATGCCTAGCATGCAGCAGACCCCCAACAGATGTCACCCCTTCCTCATGCGGATCTGAGAAGAGGAGGCAAGTAATCTGCCTTGTAAACTATAAGGCACTCTGCAAACACATAAGGTCTTCTTTTCCCAGTTCAAGTTCTTATAGGGCTGTGGTCAGGCACCGCTGCCTCCCTCTTTGTTTCAGACAAGGAGCCTGAGCTTCAGAGGGAGGGAGTGATCACCCGAAGACAAGAAGCTCAGAGGCTTGGCTAGGGGTTCTGGATCCCCCAGTCAGCCACCTTAGCTGCTTGCTTGGCATCTCACTTCCAGCTTCCTTTTTCCCCTGTCCTTGCAATAACCTCTCCCAGTGCCATCCGGATTGTACCACCTCCTTTACTGGCAGCCATCTGTCAGTTACTAATCTTGGCAGCAGCTCTGTTCCCCCAGCTGATCAGATGCAACTATTTTGTCCTTGTTTGTGAAAAGACAATAGCCTTACTATTGATACTTTATCCCTGGCAGCCCAAACTCCCATACCTGCTCCCTCTGTGGGCAGCAGACAGAGGGCAGGGTCACCATCCCTTTTACAGATGAGACCTGAAGCACAGAGAAGTCTGTAGTTCTCAAGTGCTCTCTCCATTGACCCTGCCTTCCCCCAAAAGGCGTCTGAGTGGTGCTGAGTGTATCAATGGACTCAGTGCTGTACTGCAGGTTTTCAACCAGCTCTTTAGTCTTTGGCAGAGATTTTGAATGCCTTCCATACCTTTTCAAGGTCACCTCCAAACTCCTCAGCATGACATTGAAACAATTCTCCATGACCTGGTTCTTGCCACATCTCACTATATGCCAGTTCTGCACACAACCTAATCCCTGGAAGAACTCTCTTCTTCCCACCACTGGGCTTCTGCGTCTGCTGCTCCTCTGCCTAGGAGGTCTTGTGCCTACTCCTTGCCACCTGGCAAACACCCCCTCCTCTTCCAAGGTTCATTTTAAGTACCTGCTCCGGGCCAAAGGATGTTCAAACTGCTGCACAATTGCACTCATCTCACACACTAGCTGCTCAAAATCCTCCAAGTCAGGCTTCAATAGTACATAAACCAAGAATTTCCAGATGTTCAAACTGGATTTAGAAAAGGCAGAGAAACCTGAGATCAAACTGACAGCATCCGCTGGATCATAGAAAAAGCAAGAGAGTTCGTGAAAAACATCTACTTCTGCTTTACTCACGACACCAAAGCCTTTGACTGTGTGAATAATAAACTGCGGAAAATTCTTCAAGAGATGGGAATACCAGACCACCTTATCTGCCTCCTGAGAAATCTGTATGCAGGTCAAGAAGCAATAGTTAGAACCGGACATGGAATAACACACTGGTTCCAAATTGGGAAAGGAGTATGTCAAGGCTGTATATTGTCACCCTGATTATTTAACTTCTATGCAGAGTACATCATGCAAAATGCCGGGCTGGATGAAGCACAAGCTGGAATCCATATTGCTGGGAGAAATATGAATAACCTCAGATATGCAGATGACACCATCTTTATGGCAAAAAGCAAAGAAGAACTAAAGAACCTTTTGATGAAAGTGAAAGAGGACAGTGAAACAGCTGCCTTAAAGCTCAACATTCAAAAACCGAAGATCATGGCATCCAGTCCTATCACTTCATGTAAATAGATAGGGGAAAAGTGGAAACAGTGACAGATTTTATTTTCTTGGATTCCAAGATCACTGCAGATGGTGACTGCAGCCATGAAATTAAAAGACGCTTGCTCCTTGGAAGAAAAACTATGACCAACGTAGACAGCATATTGAAAACCAGAGATATTACTTTGCCAACAGAGGTCCATCTAGTCAAAGCTATGGTTTTTCCAGTAGTCGTGTATGGGTGTGAGAGTTGGAGCATAAAGAAAGCTGATTTCCAAAGAACTGATGCTCTGGAACTGTGGTGTTGGAGAAGACTTCAGAGTGTCCCTTGGACAGCAAAGAGATCCAACCAGTCCATCCTACAGGAAATCAGTCTTGAATATACATTGGAAAGACGGATGCTGAAGCTGAAACTCCAATACTTTGGCCACCTGATGCGAAGAACTGACTCACTAGAAAAGACCCTGATGCTGGAAAGATTGAAAGCAGGAGGAAAAGGGGATGACAGAGGATGAGATGGTTAGATGGCATCACCGACTCACGGACATGAGTTTGAATAAGTTCTGGGAGATGGTGAAGGACAGGGAATGCAGCCCATGGGGTCACAAAGAGTCGGACATGACAGAGCGACCGAACTGAACTGGGACCCCCGGCCCACTCCCTCCAGCCCCCTGCCTTGAGTCTGCATTGTGGGTTGCTCAATGGTCATCTTTTTCGCCCCGATTTGTTACATGTTTGCTTTGCACTTTTTTTGTTCTCCCTTTAAACCTGAGCTTTTTGAGGCCCAGGGCTGGATCTCAGAGTGCCATTTTCTGCATTTGTGAAATGGGCATTGTCCCTCGTGGGACTGTTTGAGGAGCAAACTCTGTCTTGGCTTACGATACTAAATCTGAGTTCAGAAAGAGGAACCTCCAGTTCACACAGTCAGTAAAGTGCAGGAAGAGCTTTGAAGTTGGGTCTCCCAAGCCTTTACCCTCTCAGGGGTGGGAAGCACTAAAAGGCCAACCTTCTCACCTGGAAGAACTCAGTGCTCAGGCTGCCCCACAGCATCCAATGTGTGTGTGCAGGTGAGATTGCACAGGCTCAGGGGGTGAGGTGGCTCACCTAGGACCACACAGCTAATTCATGGTAGATGTGGCCCTGGGGCCTGTCTCCCAGTTCCTGGTCTTCCTCTGTCCCCATCTCTGTAACTGTCCCTTGAGACACACAATTTATCCTTCCTGAGACAGCTGAACACAAGCAGCATTCCCCCACTTCGCCAGTGAGGAACAGAGGCAGGGTTTCCCCGAGGGTCTCCCCTGAGGGTCTCCCAGGCCCCTGGGGACACCCCAGACTACAGCAGCATGGGGCTCAGCTCAGGCTCTCTTCCCCAGAACCAGGTCTCAGCTGGACCCCTCCCCAGCCTCCCTTGTTCTGGGAAGGGCAATAGAATCTAAGACCTGGGAGGATGAGAACCTTTGGTTCTGTTAACTCTTTTTCCCCATTAACTGGCTCAGTGACCTTGAGCAGAGGACAGACAAGCGAGGCCTGGTCATCCCCATCTGGCTGGGACCTCGGTTCCGCAGCCGAGCTGCTGCTGCACCTGCTGCTGGGAGCAGAGTGAAGTCCTGCTGTGGCAGAGCTCGGCGTGGGTGGCGTGTAGCGGGGCAGGGCTGTGACTTTCTCAAGGCTCTGCTTGGGGGTGGGGGTGGCTGCTTCTGCAAAGCCCCACTCTTGGCCTCTGGGCAGCTGAACTGTCCTCCCTCTGAAGCTCCGATGTGAGAGGTCAAGGTCACTCCCGCATGTCCTGTAGCAGCGTGTGTGTGAGCTGGGTCTCTGGAGCCTCGCTGCCTAGAACTAAAGTTCAGCCCTCCCACTCGGTACAGGGTGACCTTGGGGATGTTCCACAACCTCTCCATGTCTCGGTCCTTTTTTCTCAAAAGGGAAATAATAATAGGAATTCTGCCTCAGAGGGTCGTTGTGGAAATGAAATGAGTTAGTGTCCATAAAACATGTAAGATGGTGCTTGGGGTGCAGTCAGCGCTGAGTAAGTACTATTCATAGGGAGGGAGGCAGCATTAATGGGGCATCTTCCAGGTGCCCGGAGTGCTTCCTCTGATCCTCGCTGGGAACCCAAACCCAGCTGCGTGCCTCCTGTACCAGGCGTGCTCCTTCCTTCCTTGGCTCCTTCCCCCAAAGAGCCATTAGCTCACCCCTTCCATTTACCTGCAGGGAGACCTGGCTGCAAGTCAGGAGTGTGGCCAGGACTTCATCTCAGGTCCAGGGAGCGTTCTTGCCCTGAAGCTTCCTGGAGTTGGTGAGCCATGGCTCACTGAAAAGTCCCACCTGCAGAGCGCTTGTCCACCCCAGGCCCTTTGTAAATGAATCCTTAAGCCCACTTGTGTGAAAGGCTGCCATGGAGAGGTACACCCCCCTCTGGAGGTGGCTGGGCAGTGGGCATAGCTGAGGTTTCAGACTTGAGCACAGCCTCCAGGACACCTGAGTCAGAGTCCTATCACTCTCATCCCCTCACTGGGACCCCCATCAAGTCCTTAACTCTCAGCCTGTTTCTCTGCCTATAAAGTGGCACCAACCTGGCCCTCCGGGGCCTGCTGTGAGGATTTATGGAGCCCAGCTCCAGCTGCCAAGGGGCCCACCAGGCCCTCCCTTGGAAGCTCATTCCTCAGGGGTGTCCTGTGGGGCAGGCAAAGGATGGGGAGAACACGCATGTGTGTGCACACACATACTCACAACCACCAGGACACCAAGACACACACTCTCTCACACACACACACACACACACACTCTCTCTCTCTCTCTCTCTCTCTCATACACACACACAACCACCAGGTCACCAGGACCAAGCACAAGCTAAGACTGCCCACAGTGAAGTGGTGACCTTTGCCCCTTCCTCCCTCCTCTCTCTCACTATTTTCCTCCCTCCTCTATCCCGCACCTCTTCTTCATCTCCTCTTCCCTGCTCTCTCCCATATAGCCTCATATATGCAGGAAACTAGATCCAGGAAGGTGTTGTCATGGGGCCTTTTGCTTTCCCAAGCTTGTCTTTTCATCGGTGAGATGGGCAGAGTTGGAGATGGGAGGGTTAGAACTTAGACTCTGTGAACGTCAGGCTCTTCGGGGCCAGCCTTCCTGGGATTCCATAATCTGGGTCCTTGGGCTCAGCTAAGGGCAGTCAGGGTAGAGCCTAGAGGACTCCTGTCACATGACCCACACTCAGCCCAGCAGAGACACCCCCCAACCCGACCCCAAATGTCCTGCTTCAAGCCTGGGCTCTCCCCACTGTGTATCCTTTCTCTTAGCAGAGAAAAGCAGCAATACTTGACACAGAACTCTCTAGAGAAAAATCATGCAGGCGTATATCCGAATAATTTGCAAATCCCATGCAAATAGACTCCCCGCTCGTCCCATCCTAGTTTCCTGGAAAGGGTACCACTTTGAAACCAGTAGAACTGGACCTGAATCCCAGTCAGGCCCCTGGGAGACTCACAGCAAATGATGTCACCACCCTGACTTGGTTTCCCTGTCTGAAAAATGGACTCAATCCAGCTACTGAACATAATACCTGTCACGGACCATCTCTCCCTCTTTGTGACTGCACTTCACGGCTTGTGGGATCTTAGTTCCCTGACCAGGGATTCAGCTCGTGCCCTCAGCAGTGAAAGCATGGATTCCTAGCCATTGGATGGCCAGGAAATTCCCTGGTCCATCTTTATTCATTCATTTCACACATATCTACTGAGCATTTGCCTTGCCCCAGTGCTGAGCTGGGCACTGACAAAATCCTGTCCAAGAGCTGAAGCTGTGTCCTTACCCTCCTGGAGCTCATAGCCTGGACGGAAGATAGATCCACACAGCAGATGCCAGCCTCAGTCCCCCACACTCAGAGGTACTGAAACTACAACTTTCCTTACGTTTCTAAGTGAAAGTGAAGCCGCTCAGTCATGTCCGACTCCTAGCGACCCCATGGACTGCAGCCTACCAGGCTCCTCCGTCCATGGGATTTTCCAGGCAAGAGTGCTGGAGTGGGGTGCCATTGCGTTTCTAAAACAACTCAGTTTCCGTTTCAAGGCGCATTCTGCCAGGGGCCAGAAACTTAATCTCTGTAACCTTGGTGTCACCTTTCCCCAAGGTTGTACGGTTTAAGCCAAGACTTCTGCTGCTCCTGGGGGTGGTGGGCAGGTAGTCTGCTCATCAGTGTCGTCATCTCTCCACAGTGCTTACCCTCCATCAGTGGCATCCATGTGACTCTCTGGGTCTTGGTCAGTGCAGAGCCCCTGCAGGTCACCACCACGCCAGACCCTGGTTCCTGACTGCAAGCCTCTTTCATCTTTGCTGGCTCTCTGCTAGGTTTGTGCCCCTACTACTGCCTTTTCCACTTTCAGGACATCCATCCATTATTATTATTACTTCCCTCCAAACTGCATTCCAGGCTGCAACCAGGGGAAACTATTTCCAAAGGCCAGATCTGACCCTGACCTTGGTAATGGCTCTCCTGAGCTGTTCATATTCTTCAGCAGGACCAGCAAGCCCCCATTTACTTCTCCTGCTTCTCTCTCAACATCCTCCCACCCCACACCTTCAGCCAAACCAAATAAGAGCAACTGAGTAAACAACGCACTTCCTATGTGCTGGATACTTTGCTCACATGAACTAACTCAGATCCTTATAATACTATTCTTCTTAATTGATGAGGAAACTGAGAAACAAGGAGTTTAAGGCCACAAACTTAGTCCAGTTTCAATATCTGTGCCTTTAGTCTTGAAGCTATGCCACCTGGAACTGAAGAACTCTCTTAAGAAACAGGCTGTCTTCTGTCTCGCCTCCTAATCTCTGTGTAAGACTTCCCCTGCCTGGAATACCATCTCCTGGCACCTCTTGCATCTGGTTCACTCTATTCATTCTCTACATTTCCACAACCCCTTCTTGACTCCCAGGCTGGGTCAGGAGACCCCGGGGTCCCTAGGGCTCCTTGTGCTGCTGCCATCAGAGCCTTTGTTGGTCGGAGCTGCTCTCCCCCCATGCACCCCTCTGAGCAGGAACCTATTACACATCTTGGAATGCCAAGCTGCTCCTGGCATGGGCCTGACCCTGTGAATGTTTATAGAATGAGTGATTATCAGCTCAACTAACACTCTACTTTGTCCAGGTCAAATGAATTCCTGGGACTAATCTACCAATGGGCATCTGCTGTGTGCCTGGCTCTGTACAGCGGGAGAAATAGCAATATTGAGCCTTTAGTTGTGGTTTGCTTGGTGCAGGCCATCGTGGCCAGGTGAGGTTGGCACAGGGCAGTGAGATCGGCCACCCAGCTTCCATTTCCAAACTCTACCACTTTTCCTTCTCTTCCTCCACCCTCTCTAGCCCCCAGTCCTGCTTTCTTCCACCTTCTGATGAAGAATCTGCAACCTTGTTTACTGAAGGGGCAGAGACTGATCTTCAGGGGGTGGATTGTTTCTCTCAGAAGGAGGAAGTGTACTCTCCTCATCTGACAGACGAGGATGCTGGTACTTTGAGGGAAAGGAATGAAGTAGGTGGAATCATAACCTGTCATTGTGGGATGCATCCTTGGGAATTACTGCGTTTTTCCATCTAACTTTAAAGATGAGCCAAAACTAGAACCCAGGTTCTCTGACTCCTGGTTTGTTGGCTTCTCCAGTTCAGTGTCCTTGTTCCCAGATCCCACAGTCAGCCAGCTTCACAGACCACAACGCCTAGTTCTAGGCTGCATTCTGATTTTTATTACCCCCACTGCGTTTCAACCTTTGATCTAAGTGACTCTATGAGAGCACATTACAATATTCAGGTGCTGAGACCAGCAGTCAAAATGCAGGAGTTCTAAGTCAGTCCCACAGAATTCTTCCAGATCATTACCTCTATATCAGGATGAGGAAACTGGTCAGAGAAACAACCAGTGAGGAGTCCATGCAGCTCTCCAAGTCTGCACACTCTCTGCTTCCTAGGTCCATTCCATACTTTTGGCCCATACTGGGGGATGGCATTTCCTCTCCACTCTGGCTCGGACATTTCTCCTCATTTTCCTCTTCACTTACCACCACCTCCCCACACCAAATAAAAGTGAAAGATCTCCTCCCAATTTCCTCCTCAATGGGAAAGATTACTGTTGAACTGAGTCTGACCTCTAGCCAAGAGCTGAGTCTAAAATTTCTGCTTTCCTTGCCCCACGCTCACTTTGGGTGGCTGCAGCCTCTGGTGTGGCTTTGTTTCCTCTCATCCCCTTATTAGCTGCCTAATCGGCAGCACAATTAATCTGCTCATCTGTGAAGGAGGATGGCTCACAACGAACTGCTCCATTTCCAGAAGCCATTCTCTGAGGCATCATGGCCAGGCCCTGAGCACTGTCTGGCTCCTTGATGGAGGGCTGCCCCGGGAGCTGGGGTCAATTAGTGGACAGATTAAGCGATTATTAGCCCCTAACAAGGGTGCTTGGCATCATTACCCTGCCTATTTACTGGCAAACCACAGCTTTCATATGAAAACCAACAAATAAATTAGGGCATCTGGTCTACCGCCGTGTCAGCCGTGCAGTAAATGAGGTCCAACTGGCTCTCGGCCGCCAATGGATTCTCAGCCCAAGATATCCCTCCCTGGTCATGGCAGCTCTGGAATGTGCCACAGAGTGACTTATCATTCCAAGAGCTAAATGCCTGCCACTGGGCACATAGATTGTTCTTAGTTACCCAGCTGCTTCCTCCTGTCTGGCTGTCAAAACCTACATATCTGTCAAGGCCCAGCTCAAAGCTTCTTTCTCCTTGATACATTTTCTGCTCTCTCCAGCAGGGGAAGAGCTCTCTCAGTTCTCCTTCTGTGCTTTTGGAAGGGTTGTGTCCTCTCCTGTCACTTTCCAGCATGGCAGGCGTCTCATGGAATGCCAGAGTTCCATTTTGTCTATTTTTTTCAGGTCTCCGAGGAATAAGTAGAAACATGGAGAAAAAGAGGGTCGGGGTAAAGACTCAGTTCTTGTTTTCTTACCTCCTCTCCTATAGATGTGTGCAGGCCATGGCCAGGACATCAACAAAGGTGGTGACAGGGCCAGGTTTGCGCTTCAGGACAATCCCTCTGGCTGTAGTGATAAGGGCACCTTCCAGAGGTTTTCACTGTCACCTAGGCCAGCTCTGGTTGCTCTCATCCAGGCCAGATGTGATGGTGGCCTAGAACAGAAGAGAGGCAGGGAGATGGACATGAGGGGCAGATTTGCTAGTTTCAGAGAAGAGACTCAGGGACTGCCTGACTATAGGAAAAGAGTCACGGAGGAGACAGTCCTAAATCTGGTGACCATGAGGCAAGGTGATGTTTGTCCTAGTGAGAAGCCTAGAAGGCAGCCAGCCCTGGAGTCTGGAAACAGAGGACCCTTTAAGTGGGGAAAGGAGTAGAGCTGGGGGTATCAACAAAACCTCCCTCTCTTCTTGTAACTTCTCTCTGTTTCCTGGTGTACCCATCAGCCTCATGAGGACTGAGACCTCTTAATGTCCTCGGCCCCACAATCATCCAAACTAATGTCAGCCTTTAGCTAGTAGTGGACCCATTAGGGAGCAACTCTGCTTTTATTGTTCAGAGTTATCCTGCCTCTCCCCTGTCTCTGTCTGTCAAGACTCCAAGGCATAGCTCACATGCTGTCTTTTCCTGGAGGCCCTTCCTGTGCTCTTGACAAGGACATGCTGTCCTCTAGGCCTTGAACTTCAATATTACATCTTGAGCTGTCTCCTAGAAACAGAGAGATTATTTGTAAAATTCACTGGGCAATACCTAATTCATAGCCATGTACCCACAGTGGCTAACAACTTAGGCCCCCAAATCACCTATTGATCTCTCACTGTTTTTCCCAGCTGAGGAAAGGTGCTCCCTCCTTCCTAAAATATGTTGACACTAACCCAGATGCTTCTTTTTTTCCCAGGGATCATTGACTTCCTTGTAAGCCAGCACCCTATTGCTCGTGTCCTACGGGAACACCTGGTCTTCAAGATTGCACCCATGCTCAACCCTGATGGTGTCTACCTGGGCAATTACAGGTGAGGGATGGGGGAGAATGCTTGGATGGTGGTATGAAAGCAAGAAGAAAAAGGGGCTATGTTTTTGAGGAGGAATTTTCAGACTTCCCATGGGTTCATCAGAAGTTTCATCCCAGCTCCTGAGGATGTGATGGTCTTGGCTAGTTCATGCATAGTCAGGTGAGGTCACTTGCTGGAGTTTCCTGGGCAGTTTGCTGGATCAGGAACCAGGAGACCTAGTATCAGTTTTGGTGCCTACTTCCTGTGTAACCTTGGGGAATTCACTTTCCCTCTCTGATGCATTGCAGTTTCTCTTGCATAATTAAGATAATAATTACTTACCTGGCAGGGCACTTGTGAGCATCAGTGCTCACAAAGACACAGTGCTGATGAATGTGCTTCTGAGCATATGGTGGTGATGACAGTTACCATTTTGTTTCTGGATTTCTTCTTGGAGATTATTAATGAAGGAGAGCAGCAGCCTGCGTCATGTGGGCAGCATTTCTCTTTGGTGTGTGCGTCCTGGCTGGCCCCACACTCACTCGTGCACTTTACATCTTGAACTCTTTCTCCTGGCTTAGCCCCATAATTTACAGCTGAAAATTCCACTGCCCGGGGAACCATCTGCTGAGAGAACATTGAATCCTCTGAGAGAGAGTGTGTTATTAGCCCTATTTCAACTTTGAGGCAACAGACTGGGCCAAAGTCATACAACCAGTAAATCATTGACTAACTTCACTGCCCAAATTATACAGCTTGAGAGTTGATTGGTCCTAGAATTCCTAAGGTAACATTCAAGCTCCCCAGCTTTAATGTAAGACTCTGTGTGACCTGTTGCCTAACCCCCCACCCTCTAGTCTTAGAATCATTGCTCTGGCCACTCTCAGGAAGGCCTGGTTCCTTACACAGGTCCTGTTGGGGCCTGATACCTCACCTTCATAAAGGCCCTCTGTCCAGGGCTTCCTAGTCCCGTCCTCATCTCACTTTGTGTGTTTTTGTGTTAGTTGCTCAATGGTATCCAACTCTTTGTGACCCCATGGACAGTAGCCCACCAGGCTTCTCTGTTCATGGAATTCTCCAGACAAGACTACTAGAGTGGCTAGCCATTCCCTTCTCCAGGAGATCTTCCCAACTCAGGGATCAAACTCAGGTCTCCTGCACTGCAGGCAGATTCTTTACTCTCTGAACTACCAGGGAAGACCCCCCATCTCACTAATCCTTCCTTGCAACTCAGTTTGTACCTCTTCTTCTGAAAAACATCCCCCAACCCCCNCCCCCCCCCCAAAAAAAAAAGAATGGGCCATTCCCTTCTCTGAGCTCCCACAGGCCTGGCTATTGAATGTGTCTTACCCTATTACAAGGACCCCACGGTCCTAAAACCACCAGAGGAAAAACATTGAGCCTTAATTGTCCTTGTGTTCCCCAGTGCCTATCACCAGGGGTCAGCACATAGTAAATGCTCAAAACGAGTTTGGTGGATAGAAGTAAAAAAAAAGAAATGACTTTCCTGATGAAGGCATGGAGGTTCAGAGATCAAATGGGACTTGCCCAAGGTCAGTGGCAGAGCTCAGACCAGAACCCACATTTCCTGACATCCCATCAGGTTGTTTTGAAACAGAGCTGGTTTAATGTTTTCCCAGACTGTGGCAGTTGGGTCCACAGAAGCTCCCTAGTACCCCTGGGTATGATTTAGACAGAACCCATGGGATGCATGATGCCTTAATTAAAGACAGTTTTGCTTCCTCTTAATTGGCTCAAGTAATGGTTCATTAGCAGTGGCAGGTTTTATGGCTGCTGCAGACCTGGGAGCAGTGCCTTTCCACCTTTCCTGGACAGAATGCAATATTGGCGATAATGGTGGTGGAAGGACCATTTGATTGATGTTAACATTTCTGTTTAATTACAAGAGCAGCCATGGTCAGAGAGAGGTCAGTACTGTCCATTCCACATACTTATTTATGTCATCATCTGCTGTCTGGGGATAACCAGTTGGAAAGAGGTCTTTGACCTTGGCCAAAATGCCTTCTCTTTTGGGCTTCAGATGGCCAGTGGGGGTGGTGCTGGAGAGGTGACTGCTTCTTATATGTCCCCAAGCTGTCCAAGTTTTGTGATTTGGGCCTTTCAGGATAAAAGAATTCCACCCCCTCAGAAATAGTCCTGTACTGAAGTTTAAAATCTCAGCCTTCTCCCAGTGAGAGTATGTAATTCTCATTACAAGAGTTGAAGAAAATCTATAACCACGGGCATTAATCCTGTTGCCAGAACAGCTCTGAGTAGCAACAAAAAGCCTATCAATCATGAAAATTCCCCATTACATATTTGGGGGGATGTGAAAAATAATAATCAAGTCTACAAATGGAGAGTTTCAAGGTACCTTAGAGGTTCTGTAGGCCAGCCCCTCACAGAGCTACCCTACCGGCCACAGCAGTGTCCCATGGTTTGGTGGGACTTGCCCAGACATTATAGGGGAAGAATGGATTTAGAGTTCAAGTAAATTGGGAAACATACAGTTAGGCAAAGTTAAAAACTGTCTTCTACACTAAGCTTTTTCCATTTTGAATGTGCTAGTAAACAGGAATCCCAAGAGGGGAATGTAGTGTCCAGTGTTTCCCAAGGAAACCCCTTTCCCCACCACCCCTCACCTGCTCCACCACCACCCTGCCCCCAGGGAGGTCAGGGATTATAAAACACCTGGAAAATGCCAGTCCAGGAATTCTGCCCAGTACCATGTCAGGCACTCACACACTTGTCTCATTTAATGCTAGCAGCAACTCTGTGAAGAAGGATCTTTGTGAAGCTTTCTATGCTAGCAAATAATAAAAATCTACTCCTTGCCCTCCAGGTGCCTCTTCTGCCCCCACCCATCCTCCTCTTTTTCCTTTTCTTTTTCTTCTATGCTAAAGAACCATGTAATCGAATCTAGAAAGAGGCATCAGATTTCCCAGCTTTGACCATGCAAAGGTGTCTGATTCTTTGTGACCCCATGGACTACACAGTCCATGGAATTCTCTAGGCCAGAATACTGGAGTGGATAGCCGTTCCCTTCTCCAGGGCATCTTCCCAACCCAGAGATCACACCGGGCTCTGCTATATTGCAGGTGGATTCTTTACCAGTTGAGCTACCAAGGAAGCCCTATATTTAATAATACAAGTACCATTACCATGGTATTTATAGTAAAATAGACAAGGTGCACTCTAGCATTTAATGGCTGATGATGACACCTGTCCCATGATAGATGATGTACTTTATGTAAAAGAGCAGCAGTGTTTACTTACTAGAAATCCTATGTGTGCTCCCAGACTCTGGGTTATGGGAGGAGTAGAGAGAACCAGAGTTATAGCAGCCACAATACACTCTCTGGCAGCCTCCTATAACTGGAGCTGGTGTAACAGGACATAACAGCAGTATTATGGCATCTAATAAAGACACAGGCCAACTGTACTGTCTGTCTCACTTTTGCTGTTTAGCTCCTAAGTTCCGTCTGACTCTTGAAATCCCATGGACCATAGCCCACAAGCCTCCTCTGTCTGTGGGATTTCCCAGGCAAGAGTACTGGAGTGGGTTGCCATTTCCTTCTCCAGAGGATCTTCCTGACCCAGAGATCGAACCCCTGCCTCCTGCATTGACAGGTGGATTCTTTACCACTGAGTCACCAGGGAAACCCTGTCTTTGCTGTCTCTGTCTCACTTACTACACTCTAATGACACTGGCCATTTTCTTCAGTTTAGGTCTGAGGTTTAATGCCACTTCACAGAAAGGCCAGGCTTCCCTAGTGGCTCAGAAGATAAAGAACCTGCCTGCAATGCGGCAGACATGAGTTCAACCCCTGGGTCAAAAAGACCCACTGGAGAAGGGAATAGCAGCCCACTTCAATATTCTTGCCTGGAGAGTTCCATGGACAGAGGAGTCTGACAGGTTATAGTCCATGGGGTCAGAAAGAGTCAGACATGAATGAGTGACTAATGCACACACACACACACACACTCAGAAAGGCTGCCTAGATTCTCCAATATAAATCAGGTTTCCCAGTACACTCTTTCAGAGCACTCTGAATGATCCTTTCAGAGCCCTTGCCCCAGTTTGTAATCATGTGCTTATTTATTAAATGACTGTCTCCACCTCTAGACCGTAAGCTCCCTGAAGTCAGGACTTTATCCCCAAAGCCTGGCACAGTTCCCAAGACAGAACCAGCCTTTGATATATAGCTATCCAAATGAGTCAATAAACTCCAGAGCAGTGCTTAGGAACTAGGAAATGGCACAGGGGCTTCCTTAATGTCTCAGACATTTAAAAATCTGCCTGCAATGCAGGAGATATGGATTTGATCTCTGGATTGGGAAGATCCCTGGAGCAGGAAATGGCTACCTGCTCCAGTATTCTTGCCTGGAGCTGTGTTCACAGGTAGAGCAATCATCACCAGATGCCCTCAGCTCCCAACCCTTTACTTTCAGCAACTCAGCTCCTAACCCTGGTTGTTTTGACCCTTATGCTGTTGTGACATAAACACTATAATGAGCTGCTCTAATGATTTAGTGAACTTTGGGTTCAGAGCCACACTTAGTTCTTGTACAGGGCATTACACTCAGAAACCACCTTGGATCATACCACAACTGTTTGAGAAAGGAAAGGCAGTTTTTATTATATCCATTTGAGCAAAGGGGAAACCAAGTCTGCAGAGGTGAAGAGCTGTGTTTAAGGTCCTTGGTGTGTTCAGGGCTCCCTACACTGCCAGACACTGCCTGTGTCCTACAAGCTGGAGGCAGAAGCGGAGAACTAGCAGACTAGCTTTCCCTACTCTCCGGAGCCTTCTCATCCTGGGGCAAGACCCTTCTCTCCCCAGCTCAGTTCCCCTCTGCCCTCTTGGAAGAGGAAAATGAAGTGCAGGATACTTCTCATCATTTAGCAGAGGTGCTGGAGATAGGCTCTGTCAAGAATGGCACAGCCACAGCACAGATGAACCGGGGGACATTATGCTAAGTGAAATAAGCCAGACACAGAAAGACAGATATTTTATGATTCCACTAATACAAAGTACTTAGGAGTAGTCAAAATCATAGAGACAGAAAATAGAATGGTGATTTCCAAGGGCTGGCTGGTGGAGCTGGGGGAGGAGAGTTATCGTTTAATGGATATAGAGTTTCAGTTTTACGAGAGGAAAAGGTTTGGAGATAGCTGGTGGTGATGGTTGCACAACATTGTAAACATACTTAATACCACTGAACTGTACACTTAAAAATGATTAAAATGGTACATTTTATGTTATGTGCATTTTATCACAATGTAAAAATAGTGGTATAACCTATCAATGCAATTTGAGCATCTCTGGAGAGGTTTAGGGGGGAATCTCAGGCCTGTAACTTCAGGTACTTATAGAGACAAGAGTCACAAGGCAGAGGCTGGCAGGCCTTTGGTGTCCGGGTGATGGGCTGAGTAGGTCTACGGTTGTTGGTGCTCTCACCGTCCTGCAGTAGGTTGGCCATCCCCACACAGTGCAGCCCTTATTCTCTCTCCATCACCTCCT
Organism: Redunca redunca; assembly: GCA_006410935.1. Lineage (NCBI taxonomy): Eukaryota > Metazoa > Chordata > Mammalia > Artiodactyla > Bovidae > Redunca > Redunca redunca. The sequence continues at coordinate 167,052 of SJYQ01000787.1, read as the reverse complement.
CCTCCCCATCACTTCCATTGCAGAGGAGACCCCCTCCGTCCCTACCTGTACCCCACTGGGCCGGGGTGATGTGCAATTTTCCTTGCAGGTGAGAAACAGACTCTCCATCTCTATGTGACAATAAGAAACTCTGCATTAGATTTGCATTTCTTAATTAGGTGCTTGTCATCATGTATTCCATAGAGTCATGTATAAGTAAACAGTCGTAGACCTTTGAATGAATTTATTGGTTTTATTTATGTTTCTGGGCATAAAAATCTATAATTACCAGGTACAGCCTCCATATAACTGATATTTAATGACAATTACTTTTTGTTACCATAGAAATGAGTCCAACGTAGTTACCCATAATTTCTCATTTCCCAAACCTCACACATGCTGAATTGTAATATTACCATAGTAATTGCCTATTAGTCATCATAAAATACGCAGTTACCCAAAAGATATCAGGATGCTGTGAAATTTCTCATCTTTGGGAAGCCTCAGTGCTTCTTGAGAGTGTGGAGATGGGGGAGAGAAACAGACCTCCACGGGTGGTGCAGAAATGATTCAGCTTTATTGCACGGCGCTGCAGACCCCGCAATGAAAACGGATGCTGCTACAACCCGCAGACTTGCAACACATTCTATCTGTTGGCCCTGGTGAGCTTTACGTAGCAAAGAATGCTCAAGCGCAGTAAATCCAATTTAACTAAGGTTTGTCGAGGGCCTGCTGAGTGTCAAGCCCTGTGCTGCGCCTTAGGGAAGCAGATGGAGATCAGAGGCAGCCTTTGGCAATAAGAGGCCCAGTATTTGTACTAGAGGGGTGTGTGTCATGCTGTGGAAGCCTGGACATCATCAGAGCTAGTGTCTAAGTGCCTACTAACCACACATTATATATATCATCCCTGCTAACACTCAAAACAACCCTGAGGTGGAGGTAGTATTATGGCCCCTTTTTAATTAGAGAAGCAAATTGAGGCCCAGAGATCCAAAGAACTTGCCCCTGTTCCCCTAGCAGGAAGGGTCAGATCAGGTTTATGAATCCAAGCTGGCCAGGCCTAGCCTGCTACAAATTAAATCCATGGCTACACTGTATCATGAAAACAGAGAGCGCTTCCTTCTGACTAAGGGTGATGAGGGAAAGTTTTTGAAGAATGTATACAGTCCACCAGACATAGAAGGGATGTAAGGAGAGATTTTTACAGCAATTATCATTACATATGGCAGAGGGTAAATCACCAGGGGAGGTATCTCCAGCACACACATACGCACACTTACAAACACAAACATAACACATATATAGATACACACATAGGGACACACACATGTGCATGCACAGACGCTGTAACCGACCAACCCCCCTCACCTCAATAGCCAAAGAAGGAAGCATTCTTAACTGTCCAAAATAGAATGGAAAACAAAATTAGCTATGTAAAAAATATGCGTCGGTATTCTATTTGTTCTTCGACAAGCATAAAACTGTGCGCTTTTCATCAACGGGAAGGGAGCACAAAGATCCACTGCAAGTTGCCTCACCAGTTGGTATCTGCCAGCCCCTTCTCATTATGCCTCCTTCCCTACACAGGCCACATGCCCACAACCCCCCTCCGGCCCCCCCCCACCACCACCACCTTGCTGCCTCTCTCAGCCTCATCAGCCTTGGAGTGGGCTGGGGCCTCAGAGAGAGCTTTGTCCAGGGCCCCAGGTAGGGCAAGGGAACCTTAAGAAGCGCCACACTGATGCCAGCTCTGACTATTAGAGGGTGTTTATATCCACACTAATGGAGAAGGAAATGGCAACCAACTCCAGCGTTCTTGCCTGGAGAATCCCAGGGGCGGCGGAGCCTGGTGGGCTGCCATCTATGGGGTCACACAGAGTCGGACACAACTGAAGCGACTTAGCACAACAGTATATCCACGCTAAACCTGTCAGCCATCATTTCTGCTTTCTGCCTCTGAAGGATTAGTCAAGTTTGACCCATCTTCTACGTGGTAGCATTTCAGCTGTTTGAGGATTGTGTGTCCCCACGCCTCCCCACTCCTCACTCACTCCAACCACTGTCAGCTCCCATTCTCTTGGCTGAACATTCCCAAAGCTTTACAACTTTTCATATGTGATCTGAAATCCAGTCCTCTCCCCGTCCTTCCTGCTATCTTCTGAACATGCTCCAGATGTTCGTCATGGTCTATATTTGAGACATGGAGTACAGGATGGTGGCTCAGAGGTTAAAGCGTCTGCCTGCAGTGCAGGAGACCTGGGTTCAATCCCTGGGTCAGTAAGATCCCCTGGAGAAGGAAATGGCAACCCACTCCAGTATTCTTGCCTGGAGAATCTCATGGACGGAGGAGCCTGGTGGGCTACAGTCCACAGGGTCGCCAAGAGTTGGACACGACTGAGTGACTTGACTTCACTCACTTGTGCAGGATGGAAAAGTTATAATGATGAGTGTTGATGATGGTGATGATGGTGATGATAGTCATGGTGCTGATGACGATGATGGTGCTGATGACAATGATGGTGATGATGATGATGATGGTGCTGATGACAATGATGACAATAATGATGTAGATGATGGTGGTAGTGATGACGATGATAGTCACAGTGATGATGACAGTGATGGTGCTGATGATGATGACGGTGCTGATAACAATGATGACAATAATGATGTAGATGATGGTAGTAGTGATGATGATGACGATGATGACAATAATGATGTAGATGATGGTGGTAGTGATGATGATGGTGATGGTGATGACAATGATGGTGATGATGACAGTGATGGTGCTGATGACGATGATGGTGCCGATGACGATGATGACAATGATGTAGTTGATGGTGGTAGTGATGATGATGATAATGGTGATGATAAACAGACTATTGAACCTCCTGGATCTGGCCTTATTCTAGGTATTTTGCATGTATTGTTTTATTTAATTCTTAGAACAACTCTATTATTATTCTCATTTTACAGATGAGGAGACTGAGGCATAGGTAGATTAGGTAACTCCCTTAAGTTCATAGAGCTAGCTAGTGGCACAGGAGAAGGAAGGAATCATCACAAGCCTAGTTCTGGGGACATACTTCTCCTGGTACAGCCTACTTGCCCATCTCTATCTGACATTGACCGCTTGTCAACCTCAGTCCTTCCACTTGCATTCCTGCAAAGTCACAACCCCCACACTCCAACCATCTCCCCGACCCTTCCTTCTCTGAGAACCTTACAAGAAAGCATAGACTGGGCAGAAATAACACTGCTCCTTTGAACAAAGAGGAAACCAAGCCACAGAGAGGCTAAGTAATTTGCTCAAGGTTACACAGTATGTGAGTCACATAGTTTTTCAAGATGAAGTACAAGTGACACAGGGGCCAGACCAAGCCTTACTTTCCAGAGGCTCTCTCCCATTTTATATAACCTGAGTGATGTTTCTACAGAGGCTGAAAGGACACCAGGTCTGGCAGTGTAATCAGGTGTCTAACCCACGAGTGCACACCGCCAAAACCAATTATTCAAATGAGCTTCCCAGCCAGGTTCCGCAGAAAAGGCCAGATGGCTAGATGTCTGTGGAGACTGCTCCACATCTCTGTCCCTTCAAGTAGCCTTTCAAAGTTAGAGTTGATAGTGAGTTGATTTTAATAATTGATTCTACAGTGAAGACAGGCCTCTGTGGGATAGTTACCCAGAATTAGGGGCTGGGGAGTCCAGAGGAGCAAAACATTGTGATAGAATCAAGAACTTCATGGGTCCCAGTCTTAGTTCTGAAACCACTGATGGAATAACATCAGTTCCATGTGCAATCCTTTGGGGGCTCCCTATATACCATCAGAAGGAACCTGTACTCTTCAGCCTTGTCTTCAAGGTGGGCACAGCATTCAGGAAGCTCTTCCTCAGCCTCACCTCCCACTGTCTCCCTTGTTGGTGTTCAGTGGCTCGGTGGACTCTTTGTGACCCCCTGGATTGCAGCATGCCAGGCTTCCCTGTCCTTGATTATCTCCCTTTCCCCATGCTCAAATGCTCACTCAGTAAGTACTTTGTCCCAAGCATCAACTGGGGACCTGCAGTGGGCTTGGCCCATGCTTGCTCTCAGGGGAGCAGGTGCTGGTGAGATGGATCTTGAGGGGTGAGTGGGTGTTAGCCAGATAGAGAGATTGGCAACACATTCTCAACCAAAAGAATAATACTGTTAAGTAACAAAAGTGATTATAATAATATAAGCATGAATGGAATTTTACAAGTTATCAGACCTTATTCTAATAATTTTTAATGATTATCCCCCCTGGAGATGTAGGCATGATAACTCATCATGTTTCTGCTCCCACTCTCAGCCTACTACCACCCATGTAGGAGGAGATACAGCGATCAGAAAGATAGAGGTCAGAATGTTAGCTTTATTATTGATAGAAGCAGGATTTGGAAGGCATAGCTTGTATCTGTGGCTAAAATTGGCCTTCTTATACTTCACTCCAAAATTCAACTTCTCCACCATCCACAATTAAAAGATGCTTGCTTCTTGGAAGTAAAGTTATGACAAACCTAGACAGTATATTTAAAAGCAGAGATATCACTTTGCCAACAAAGGTCTATCTAGTCAAAGCTATGGTTTTTCCAGTAGTCATGTATGGATGTGAGAGTAGGACCATAAGGAAGACTGAGTGCTAAGGAATTGTTTCTTTTGAACTGTGGTGCTGGAGAAGACTCTTGTGAGTCCCTTGAACCTACAGTGTAGGTTCACACACTGAACAAAGGCTAAGGGGGAAGGTGGAAGCTGACAAGGCTAGCTACTTGGAGATTTTACACCAGCATGCAGAAGGGGGTGCATTTTGTAATGAGCTCATAAGACATATAGTGTGCAAAGCTTATGTGTAGAAACTGGGAGACATGATGCAAGAAGCTGGAGGAATAAGTAGGGACCGGCTTGTGGAGGATCCTGAGTGTCACACCAAGCATGAAACCATAAGACCAGCTAACGTGTATGTAGCGCTTATCTCAAACAAGGCAGTGTGCCCAGCGTTCACATGACTGATCTCATTCAATCCTTTAAACAACCCTCTGAGGCAGGCAGAACCCATATTTTGCAGATCAGTTCTGAGGCCCAGAGAGGTTAAACCACCCGCTGATCCAGGGCCACACCAGAATCTTACTCAGGCAACATGGCTCTGGAGTCCACATTTGCAACCAAAGCCACTTCTCAGGTTCAGACCAGGTGAGCAAGGGTCTTGGCAGTTTCCAGATCTGTGAAGAGCTAAAGGACTTTTCTTCCCTCCAGTTCTTCCTCTGCCCCTTTTCAGTAAAGAAATGGAAATAGCTAATTCCTAGCCCCAAGGGCCAGGGTTTTCCCCAGGTGGCTCAGTGGTAAAGAATCTGCCTGCCAATGCAGGAGATGTGGGTTTCATCCCTGGATTGGGAAGATCCCCTGAAGAAGTAAATGGCAATCCAATCCAGTATCCTTGCCTGGAAAATCCTATGGACAGAGGAGCTGGTGGGCTATAGTCCATGGAATTACAAAGAGTCAGACTCAGCTTAGTGACTAAACAACAAGTCTCAAAGGTCTTTAGACAATGTGCCCTCTTGAGCCTTTAAAATGGTTCTCTACTCTTTGTCAGTGTTCTTTATAGAGAGAAAAATAATCCATCAGTTCTGGAATTGACTTTCAGCTCTACTCTTACATAGCTGTGTGACCTTGGCATTAGTTTTCTCATCTTTGAAATATGGAAATTGGGTTTTATGAAATCTTAGATCTTTCTGATTGGTGACTGGCTCTCAGAATTGCTTTCAGTTTCAGTATGGAAATCCCCCCAAGTCCAGCAGGAGCCTAGAAGAGGGAGTGCTGAATCCCAGAGCACATAGTCTCCCCAGGGAGGGAAAGGGTGCTCCAACACCTCTCCTTGTCTACTAGGAATAAGTTCTGGGAGAAGGGGCACCTGAGAGTCTAGGGTTAGAGATGACCCTTTTCCCAGGTGTGGTCTCAGCACCCCCTTCCCCAATCCTACCAGCTTACCAGAAGGACCACCATGACAGGGTCAAGACCTTGCTGACCCGTAGAGGTCAGAACCCTGAGTGCCCATCCCGGCTCTGCTGCGAACCTTGGGCACACCCAGGGCCACCTCCCACAGACATGCAGTTTGTGCACTGCACACAGGCTCCTGGTCCAGGGGTCAAGGTGGGCTGCGACTCTGCTCCCATCTGGCCAGAGCAAGTGCCCACCTAGATGGGTACATGTTTCTAAGTTGTCAACCAGGAATGACGGGCAGTTTGGCCATTTGTATAAAGGTACCTTTCATGCTAGGTCCTGCTTGAGGCCCAGTTTCTCCATTTAAAAGCTAAGGGTATTTCATCCACCCCTCAGCTCATGAGTCCCTCTGTCAGGCACTGAACTGACTCCCAGGGCTGCCACAAAATATTGTAAAGTAGTTAACCTCCAATTAAAATAAATAAATTTATATTAAAAAATAAATAAAATAAAATCTGCTTTGAAAAAAAAAAAGAATATAAGCTTTAGAGCTGGGCACACCAAGTTCAAGTCCTGTCTCTGTCCCTTTTCCTTGGTGGGCTAAGGGCAAATTACTTAACCTTTCAGTTTATTTCCATTTCTTCACATTTCTGTGAGTTGGCTATGTACCTGACACTGGGCTAACACTGAAGATTCAATGGCAAATGAAATTGATTTAGCTCTGCACTCCCAGTGCTTTTAGATTTCTGAGCAAAACATGAATTTGTCCAAGATCATAAAATGACTCACTGGTAGATCTGGGACTCAAACCCAAATTCTTCTGAGTTGCAACCTATGTAATTATCTATCCTCCTATCTGCCTCCACAGCCTGGGCCACATCCATGTTGTGATCATGTAAGAAGGAACATGAGGGAAATGCTTTAAACATTTCAGTGGTGGTGATGGGGTTGATATAATTGCCCCTTGTGTACGTGTTTGGGACAAAGAGCATTGCCTACTACCCTCTGTTTCCTCTGCAGCAGGGCCCAGCCCACCTGCTAAGCATTTTGCAGCAGCTGTTGATGATAGATTGCTTGGCATTCTGACACTGGCCAACCAATAGAGCTGGAAGTTGCCTCGGGCCAAGGGCAATTGAATCCCAATCTTTTAGTGGCATTAAATAAAGCAATATTTATTTTGCTTTTGGTGCAAATATGCTTAATCCAATTCAGCTCATTGATAATGCTGAAAAACTGCTGCATTTGGGGGACAATTGTGTGCATGCCCCATATATCTCCACTTGTCCACGCCACCCTTCCAGGATCACATGGCCCCACATGCTCAGGGTGAAGTTGATCTGGAGCCACCAAGCTGCCTTCCTCTCTACCCTTTAGAGGAGATGAAAAGCAAATCATAAGGAGGGGAATTAAAATCATTGCTTGTTCCAGCTGCCATTGTTGCAACAGGGATGAGCTGTGGTGTCCTTCACAAGATGGAGCTGTTTATTTGCCATTTAAATAATGTTCTCCAGTACCATTGTATCTCTGCCATTGGGCAGAGGAGAAGGAGAGCAGTAAAGGAAGAGCAGACAAAGGAGTAGCCTAGCATCTCTTTCATAGATCACATAACCTCTTTGATGGCTGGAGGGACTGCAAAGGGTCACCGGGTTCAGTCAGACCTGGGTTTGAATCCCAGCTCTATATTCTGCTGCTGCTGCTGCTAAGTCACATCAGTCGGGTCCAACTCTGTGCTACCCCATAGATGGCAGCCCACCAAGCTGCCGTCTCTGGAATTCTCCAGGCAAGAGTACTGGAGTGGATTGCCATTTCCCTCTCCAGTGCATGAAAGTGAAAAGTGAAAGTGAAGTCGCTCAGTCGTGTCTGACTCTTTGCAACCCCATGGATTGTAGCCTACTAGGCTCCTCCATCCATGGGACTTCCCAGGCAAGAGTACTGGAGTGGGTTGCCATTGCCTTCTCCAGCTCTATATTCTGCTGCTGCTGCTAAGTCGCTTCAGTCGTGTCTGACTCTGTGCGACCCCAGTGGTTGTCAAATGACCTTCTCAAGGTCATATCTCTCTTGGATTTTATTTGCTCATTTTTTTTAAGTGGGGATAAATTCTACCTACCTCACTGGGTTATCGTGAGAGTATCTGGCATGTAACAAGTGCTTAAATACTTTTCAATATATGTCTTCAAGTAATTATCTGGACCTTGTTTGCAAACCTTCAGGGCATTTGTTCATGTATTCATTTACTCATTTATTCAATAGATATATTGAACCTTCTCTGCACTTGGGTCTGTAGTATACGAAGTTGGAATGGAGGTGGGCAAAACGACACAGACATAGTCCCCACCCTCACTGGGCTGACAGTTTGGAAGAAAAAAGCAAAGATACTCAAGAGTATTTCCTGCTCAAGAGAAAGATGTTACATATTACATGAATAGTCCATGGAATTCTCCAGGCCAGAACGCTAGAGTGGGTAGCCTTTCCCTTCTCCAGGGGATCTTCCCAGGGATCAAACCCAGGTCTCCTACACTGCAGTCAGATTCTTTACCAGCTGAGCCACAAGGGAATCCCAAGAATACTAGAGTGGGTAGCCTATCCCTTCTCCAAGGGTCTTCCCAATCCAGGAACCAACCCAGGTCTCCTGCGTCGTGGGTGGATTCTTTACCAACTGAGTTACCAGGGAAGCCACATATTACACAGTTATTTATAAACTTGACTTTCATAAATTTGTATTTTTTAGGATGGTCCTAATGTTAAATATTCTATCTCATTGGTACCATAAATAGCCCCACTTGTGTCAGAACTTGGGTCCTGATTTTGAGCCCATTCTGAAATTTTACCTGGGACTGGTGCAAGGAGAGGACCCAGAGAGATGGTATGGGGTGGTAGGTGGGAGGGGATTCATGTTTGGGAACGCATGTACACTCGTGAATTCATGTCAATGTTTGGCAAAACCAATACAGTAATGTAAAGTAAACTAAAGTTAAAATAAAAATTTAAAAAAAAGAAAAGAAAAGAAGTAACAAAATAATAGAGGACCAAGGAGACACAGGCCCAGAGTAGAAACCCTGGCTTTCACACACAGTGACTCTAAAGTGGTGATCATAGGGGTGAAAGCCAGGCATCTGGAGGTCATCTTGTTCATTCCCCTGTTTTTAGGCAGTTGATTTGGGTCCTGAAACCACTGATGAGAAAGAACCTGCACCAGCACTGACCTCCTAGTGCCTGTGACCCAGTGAAGGACACAAGCATAACACTGTTAGGAATGTGTAGAATTTCCCTGACTTTGTACATGCCACCAACTCTGGAATGTTCTCTCTTGTCTTGACTTTGACAAATTTCCCATCTTCTCTTCAAAGCTCTGAGCAACTAGAGAACTCCTAGAGGTAAGGATTGGGTCTGATGCAAATCTCAGATGTTGGAAAACTCATGCAATAAATGTTAGTTCAGTTCAGTTCAGTCGCTCAGTCATGTCTGACTCTTTGTGACCCCATGAATTGCAGCATGCCAGGCCTCCCTGTCCATCACCAACTCCCAGAGTTCACTCAAACTCATGTCCACTGAGTCAGTGATGCCATCCAGCCATCTCATCCTCGGTCATCCCCTTCTCCTCCTGCCCCCAATCCCTCCTAGCATCAGAGTCTTTTCCAATGAGTCAACTCTTCGCATGAGGTGGCCAAAGTACTGGAGTTTCAGCTTTAGCATCAGTCCTTCCAATGAACACCCAGAGACTTATCTCCTTTAGAATGGCCTGGTTGGACCTCCTTGTAGTCCAAGGGACTCTCAAGAGTCTTCTCCAACACCACAGTTCAAAAGCAGAAATTCTTCGGCGCTCAGCTTTCTTCACAGTCCAACTCTCACATCCATATATGACCACTGGAAAAACCATAGCCTTGACTAGACAGAACTTTGTTGGCAAAGTAATGTCTCTGCTTTTGAATATGCTATCTAGGTTGGTCATAACTTTCCTTCCAAGGAATAAGCGTCTTTTAATTCCATGGCTGCAATCACCATCTGCAGTGATTTTGGAGCCCCCCAAATAAAGTCTGACACTGTTTCCACTGTTTCCCCACCTATTTCCCATGAAGTGATGGGACCAGATGCCATGATCTAAGTTTTCTGAATGTTAAGATATTGATAATTCTTTATTATTTGGCATTTCATTTAAAAACTGTATCAATCCCTTTCCTAGACTATGTTGTTCTCTTTGTAGTTCAACCTAACCTTATTCAAAATGTATGCTTCTTCCAACTCCCTAGCTTCGGAGGTAAAGCCCAGTTACTGATGCCTTTGAATCATTCAATGAGAGAGCTAGAAGGGTCCTTTATGCATGAAGTATAGCCCCCTCATTCTACAAAAGGCATGGAGCCTAGGACAGGGAGATGACTTTCCTAAGACAAAATAGACATTATAGGTGAGGTCTGTCCCCTGGCCCCTAGGCAGAGCTCCTGCAACTTTACTAAGATATTTTCTTCAATAAATATCAGTCTTTCTACTGATAAACTGGTTGCCAATAGAAGCTTTCTTTAAAACTCAGCTCAAAAAGAACCCAGCACAGGTACTGCTGATTTAAGAGTTCCACGAATGCTTTAGCTTCTAAAGCACTCCAGGATTCTTGAGGATTGAGTTGCCTTTGAATCCCCAGTCATACTCCGCTTTCATCTGAAGGTTGGATCAAGGAGTGGATCTTTCAGGATCTCTCAGCAATGACACTTTTCCTTCCATTTTGAATCTCACTTTTTGAATCAGAGAGGCTCCCGGGAAGCAGCATGACCAAGTATGAAGATCATGGAGTCCGGGGCCAGGACACCTCCTTGATTCCAGTCTGGGCCCTGTGCAGTACTGGTTAGCTGACCTTGGAAGAATGGCTTATTTTCTCTGGCCCTTAGCACTCTAACTTGAAAAAAATGCAATCTGCCTATGTGGCTGGATGTTTCTGAGAACTGTATAGAATATAGGAAAATACTTGAGAAAGAATGAAATGTTCATTCAACAACTACATCTTTAATGTCTGCTGTAGTCCAGGCTTTTTTTCAGGCTCAGGAAAACAAACATGAACAAGGCATCATCCTTGCACTTGAGGAATTCATGGTCCAGTGGGGAAGATGACTCAACAATCACTATATCTTATGCGGTAGCCACCCTGAATGGGGGGTGGCAATGGATGCCTCGGGAGCAGAGGAAAAACACCCACCATGTGTGTGCAGAGAGTAAGTCAGCAAGCCCTCCTGGAGGAGATGATATTTAGGCTCAGACAATTTCCACAATATACCACGGTTACCACCAGTGCCACTGTCATCACTGGCTACCCTTTCTTCAACGTTCATTCTGTCTGAGGATTCTGCTGGGCCATTTGTAGACATTTGCTCCTGTTGCAATCCAGGTCAAGGTTGTTATCTTCATTATGCACATGACGAAACAGAAACCCAGAGGGATTTTTAAAAAAGAAATTTTAAGGTCACATAGCTGGTAAGGAGTACAGCCAAAACGTAAGCCTAATTGACTTTCAAAACTTCTAGTCTTCCCAACATAACCTCATTGTTCTGTGTTATTCTGTGGGGCAAGGCTGGGACTCATGGAGAAAGTCACTGGAAGACAAATTTCAGCTAAAGACAGGGAAGATTTTCTTAACAGAGCTTTCCAAGAATGGTATAAGCTGTTTGGGGGGATGATGAGTACCAGGGCTTGGCGGTGTCATGGAACAAGTGACTTGGCCAAGACTTTGCTGAAGGCATTCTTATTTGGAAGAGGGAGAAGTAAGTAAGCTAACCATCTCTAAGGATACAGTTGTTTATCATTAAATCCTGTTATCAATGACAGTGTTCCCTTCCAAATTTTTAGGTGCTCAGTGAAGGCTGGAAAAAACTCTGTGGGAACAACACCCAGATCAATGGTTTCGCCTGCTTGGTGACCAGCCACTGGCAAGCAGACAATATAAAGGACCCACTGGAGTTTTCCATAAATTTGCCCACAGAGCCATGCAGTTAGGGATGCTTTCAGTTAAAGAAATAGGGACTGACCCTTCTACTTAAACAAAAAAACAAAAAAAAAATGAAATTTATAGGAAGGGGCTAACAGAATGAAGCAGAAGCTGGAGGTCCAGATTTGGAAAACAACCAACTAACAGAGTAGGTCTGGAGGACAGCAAAAATGGTTGTTGGCAGGAATAATCTGCCTCTGTCCCACCACAGCACTGCCATATGACTCAACTGCCAGCCCCGCATCACCTGATCCAAGTTTAAGTCCTGGGCAGAAGTAGCTGGGGCCTGAGTCTGGGCTTCTTGCTGCTCCCCTGACTGCCAGGTCATCTGGCGCATCTCTCTTGTGTGGTGAGAGAAAAGGCACCACCACAGTCTCAGCATCTTGTAATGGTAGAGGAATGAACTCTCCCCAATTCTGCTCCATCTAATCACAGTCAGATGCTGGCATTGGCAGAAGAAAATGGACAGATGCCTACGACATTAGGAGGGAAGAGAGCATGGATATGAACTCAGATCTGCCTTATTTCCAGAGAAAGCCAGGAGGTCATCCCTGACCACCACTGTCCACTGCCCATGCCAGCCCCTGATGGATCACAAATCTATCAGTTTATGCCACTCATACAGCATGTAGCACAAAACCATGACAAAATACAAGGAGACAACAACATAACATTTTTGATTGCCACCATGTGCCAGAACCTGTGTGAAGTTAAATTTGTTACATGTATTGTCTTGTTTAATCCTCATCACAGGGTCCTGAATTATAAATGGCTATGAGCCTGTGAGCAGATCTTCTTTCTCTAGACTATGTTAGACTGTGTTTCTTGTGAGCACAGACTTGTGAGAATGTTCATAAGCTGGTCATGACTTCACCTGTTCTCTCAGGAAAGTTATTTGTAGCTTCTCTGTGCTTCAGTTTCCCCATCTGCAAAATGGGAATAATAATAGCACTCCCTCATAAGGTCGACATTAAGGAAGGATTTCACACTTAGTAAAGTACTTAATTTTTGAGACAAACAATATCAGTAACTGTTCTGTTGACTGTGACCCTTTGATTGCGATGGTAATGATACTGTAACATGCACATAAAACTCTGCCTCCACTCCACCGTCAGTGAGAAGCCAGCATCAGCACTTGATTCATCTAAATGCAGAAATGTGAAGATGAAACAGTGAACCTACTTGCCAGGCACTGGAGGCCCTTACATTGCCCCTCCCACTCCCTTTATAATTCACTGTCACCACCTCCTCACTACACCAAATTGCCCACCATTCCTCCAAAAGCCTGGGTGGCTTCATAATTCCTTTCTTTGCTTACACTTTTCCTTCTGTCCCCACACCATCAAACATTCGTTCAGTAAGACCCAACTCAAATAGCTTCTCCTCAATGAAGCCTTTCCCCATGTGTCCCCAGGAAACATTAATTATTCCTCCATGGGGTTCCCAGCCTGCTTATTTTAAGTGAGAGAGGAAATTATTTACTCCCCAACCGCCTTGAAGGAGAGGTAGTCTTAGTGGTCCTACTGGTGGTCCCCAGTAGAGTCCTTTTTATTTATTTCTGAGCAAGGTGAGAGGTGGAATGTATATGTAATAAGTTGTAGTAGCAATATATGGTTAGTCACTCAGTTGTGTCCAGTTCTGAGACCCCATAGAATATAGCCCGCCAGGCTTCTTTGTCCATGGGATTTTCCAGGCAAGAATAATGGAGTGGATTGCCATGCCATCCTCCAGGGCATCTTCCCGATCCAGGGATCAAACCCAGGTCTCCTGCATTGCAGGCAGATTCTTTACCATCTAAGTCACCTGAGAGGGGGGTTAAATTTTATTACTTAAGGAATAGAGGGAAGAGTTCAGGAAACAAGATGGGATGGATTAAATAGTAAGACAGAGGGATAGAGAGAAATACGGGGACATTTGGGCAAAGAAAGGCCATCATCAGTTTTAAATCTGATTAAAAATCTGCAAAGAGCAGAATTTTATCCTACAGGTGATGAAGAATCATAGATGAATCTTGATCAAGAAAGCACGATCATCAGATCTGTGTGGGAGACATTCTGGAGACAGGAGAAGGATGGGTACAGTCATTTGAGTTGTGAGCAAGCACAGGGTTTCTGAAGTTGTCCCTCAGCCTGGGCTGGCCTGGAGAGTGCCTACAGCATGCAAAGGTCCAGCAGTTGGAGGCACAGACCCAGAGACCTGGGGAAGTTCCTCCTCCCAAGGACAAGTAGAGCTTTGAGTCAATCTGGAGGAAGAGCAGGAGGAAGAGGGAGATGGGGAGATCAGAGGTCACGGTCACTTGTCATAGTGATGTAATGAATGTGCCCAAGGGAGGTCATGGAGAAGGTGGGCAGGGTAGCTCTCACTGAGCAGGTGACCTGTATGCTAAGACTGGTGCTAAGTGAGAATGAGTCCTGTACCTATCTGGAGGAAGAGGCTTCCAGGCCGAGGGGACAAGCTGTACAAGAGTCCTGGGGCTGGAAGTACCCGGTGTGCCGGAGGAACAGTAGGAGGCCAGAATCTGGCACGGAAGCAGCAGAGGGTGGCGGGCGGTAGGAGCTGAGCTCATAGCAATAACAGAGGGGACCACATGGTCACTTGCAGCTGGTGGTAAGGACTTTGGCTTCTACTCTGCATCTACTAGAGAACCATTTGAGCAGAGAAGGGCCATAATCAGACTTATGCTTTAATAGGATCACCCTGTTTATTGTATGGGAAATGGGGGATGGGTATCTAGGATGAGAGTAGGGTGGGAGGTACGAGGGTGGAAACAAGACCAGGTAAGAGAGTATTACAACACTGAGCTTGGTACAAGCTCAGAGTGACAGTAGTGGAGGTGATAAAGAAGTGCTCGGTTCTGAGTATATTTTGAAGGTAGACACAATGGACTGGCTGTGAGTGTGAGATAGGGAGGAACAGTGGGGATGCCAGTGGTTTGGGCCTGAGCCTTCTTTCTGGCCCTGCACAGGAGAAGCACGCGTGTCGCTGGTCTCAGGGCATGAACACAGAAGTGAGACGGCTCCACAGAAATATGTTTAAACCTCTTCATGACTCAGTTTCTTTTCCTGTCAAGTGAGAATTATAATAGTGTTCTCATAGTGTTGTTGAAAGTAACTGAATTAGTACATGTAAAATATGCTCAGTGCTGTCTCTGGCAAAAAAAAAAAAAAGAAAATAAGTGCACTANAATAGTGTTCTCATAGTGTTGTTGAAAGTAACTGAATTAGTACATGTAAAATATGCTCAGTGCTGTCTCTGGCAAAAAAAAAAAAAAAAGAAAATAAGTGCACTAGGTAAGTGACATAATGACTGTTCCCACTCCTAACTATTTTGGAGAAGCGAGGAGCTTGGCTTATCCGCTGTGTACTGACTCTGACTTTGGGTACTGCCTAGGTGCTCTCTGATGGGGTTTGACCTGAACCGCCACTGGCTGGATCCCTCTCCGTGGGCCCACCCCACCCTGCATGGGGTGAAACAGCTCATCATTCAGATGTACAACGACCCTGTGAGTAACTGAACCTCCTCAGCTTTTGCTGGTCTGACGGCTTGATCTGGGAAAGGGGCGATGTGGTACTGGGACAGTCTACCAGGGGCTGCAAATGAGGAATTCAGGGTCAAAGTCAAGGAGGGACTAGGCCTGCTGGTCTCTTCTCTGAACTGGACAAGTGCCTTCCCCACCCTTCACAAACACCAGCTTCAGTTGTGAAGATCTCATGGGATGAAGGAAATATACCCACTTACATTTGTCAGGGCTCTTGGGTTACAAGCAAAAGAAATACAACTTGTGCTAATTTACAAGAACAGAGAATTTTTTAGAAGAATCCCAAAGCCTCATATAGGCAAAGATTGCAGCCTGGCCTCCTGTACCTGTAGGGAACATGTGCCAAGTATCACATCCAGCACTTCTTCCACAAGAGAGAGTGACTCACTCTCATATTCTAGCTCCAGTTCCAAGTGGATTGTGCTTGGCCTGACTGGGAGGACATGGCCACCTCTGGGCAAGGGAACTCTGGCCCAAGAGGAGCGGATCTGTCAGAACAGGAGAGCCTCAGTGGAGTCATGTAGCCAAACTTGCAGTGTGTGGTGTAGTGATGAACATATTTCCAGATAAAAGGACCTGCTATTCCAGGAAGAACGGAAACAGGGAGGTCCACGCTGAGTTTGTTCACAGGAGCAAGACTTTGTGAGAAATAGGAGAAGATATTGGGGTTTCATAGCTGAGAGAACTCTCTGAAGAGTTATGAGAGAGGATAGATGTCTTCCACTTGGAGCCAAAGCAAGAGATAAGGCCGATAGAGAAACAGAGCTTTTTAACCATTAGAGTTGCCTGATGATGGAACGGGTATGTGATCTGTGAACTTGGCCTTACTTAAAGTGTCCAACTTGAAGCTAAATGACACTGTCAAAAATAGTGCATGGAGGAGACTCAATTGTTTGGCAGACATTATAGTGAGATTACATCCAAGTCTCTTCCAGCATTGATGACCGTGACTTATGACCCTTGGCTGCCTTTGGGCGACAGACATGACTGCTAAAACAGCAAAGGTTCCAGAGTTGGGGTATTTCAGTGATTCACCTGTGTACCACATTTTACGTGCTTTCTTTGAAGATGCCTATAAGGATACCCTAAATTAAAGAGCAGTCTTTATTGGCCAGACAAAAATGTGTACATAAAAGCAAGTCTATTTTATCTTGTTTTTTGAAGCAAGGATTCATGAAAAAGTAAGTGCTTAGGGGCACAGTAGTTAACTCAAGAGCCATCTTGATCCTTCTCTGGGAGCTTTGCCTCCCTAGGTCTTTTATAGCCCACCTGCCATCAGGGCTTACATAGCCACAGCTTCAGCATATCTGCTTCTTTCTCCAACTCACCCCTCCTTGTCTACAAAAGAAGCTGTTAGCTGTGCTCACCAAACTCCATTATTACCCTGAACTCTTGATCCATCCTGACAAGCTTTCCTGGCAGAGAGAAGTTGCTTCTAAATTTTGCAGGAGGTATCTGTTGTCAACTGAGTTCTTCCCCTCAGAGCTCAGTGTTAAGTGCAACCTCCCTGATAGAATCGCCACACCTCCTTCTTCTGCAGTCTCCTTCTTAAAGAGAACCGTGCCCACATTTTTTCTGACGTGGTTAATAATAGGTATTCAATAACTATATGTTGAGTTGAACTGGATTGAACATGGTAAATCCTGTTAGGCCTACTGTAATATGGTTTATAGATTCCAAACAGCTATTCACAGAAGAGGTAAAGAGATATGACCAAGGAAAATACATGAGACAGGAGAGATGACAGAGTGGGGGCAAAGGAAACAAGTGGTGTTTTAGGTGAATCCCCAAGGAGAGAACTAGGGGTGCAACCAAAGGGGGGTGCCAGGTTTGTTAAAGAGAAGAGGCCATCATCAATCTGAAGTCACTGATTTGCTCCCAGGCAACTGGGCACTGATCCTGTTACAGAACATGATCAGGGGTTTCGGGGGTATTAGGCTATTCTTTGTGCCATGAGCATGTTGATCATCAGCAGGCTGATGATCAACATACTTGGAAGCTGAGCGAGCTGTGGGAGCTGCATTCTCCTGAAAGTCCACTCCTTTTCTCCCCAAGCCAGGATGTGGGTGGGGCTCTAACGTGGGACCCAAACTGAACTGGGCCAGGACCCCAGCTCCCTCTGTCTCTTCCTCTCTTCTTCATTTTCTCTCCCTGTGCCCAGAATCTTATTCCAGTCTTCCCTTCCTCTTCCCACAAATATTTATCAAGTAGTTTCTAAATACCAGGTATAGTAGTTGAAATAGTGAGCACAACACTAACCCTTACAATCTAGTGGGGAAATGGGCATTAAAAAAGCGTGTGCATGCTCAGTCACTTCAGTCATGTCCAACTCTTTGCAACCCCATGGACTGTAGCCTGCCAGGCTCCTCTGTCCATGGGACTCTCCAGGCAAGAATACTGGAGTGGGTTGCCATTTCCTTCTCCAGGGGATCTTCCCAACACAGGAAGCAAACCTACATCTCTTGTGTCTCTTACATTGGCAGGCAGGTTCTTTACTACTAGTGCCACCTGGGAAGCCCTATTGAACAAGTGTATACTGATAAATATTACAGATTTATAAATTTCGTTGTTGTTGTTGTTCAGTCGCTCAGTTGTGTTCTACTCTTTGTGACCCCATGGACTGCAGCACACCAGGCTTCCCTGTCCTTCACTATCTCCCAGAGTTTGCTCAAATTCATGTCCATTGAGTCAGTGATGCCATCCAACCATGTTATCCTCTTTCATCCCCTTCTCCTCAGCTGCCTAGATGGGGAACCAAGAGGGAACTCCATGAAATGCGTATGTGTTCAGTCATATCTGACTCTTTGCGACTCTTAGCCCTCTAGGCTTCTCTATCCATGAGATTTTTCAGGCAAGAATGCTGGAGAGTGTTGCCATTTCCTCTTCCAGGGGATCTCCTTCCTTCAGGGGTATCTTCCCAACCCAGGAATCAAACCCGAGTCTCCTGTGGCTCCTGCATGCAGGAGGATTCTTTAACCCAGAGAAGCATTGGGGAAGCCTCATAAATTTTGTTAGGAGTTATCAAAAAAAAAAAATCTACAGACTGTTATCTATGAGTTCAGGTCAGTTCAGTCACTTAGTCATCTCCGACTCTTTGTGACCCCCATAGACTGCAGCACACCAGGCCTCCCTGTCTATCACCAACTCTGAGAGTTTACTCAAACTCATGTCCATTTTGTTGGTGATGCCATCCAAGCATCTCATCCTCTGTCGTCCCCTTCTGCTCCCACCTTCAATCTTTCCCAGCATCAGGATCTTTCCAAATGAGTCAGTTCTTCACATCAGGTGGCCAAAGTATTGGAGTTTCAGCTTCAGCATCAGTCCTTCCAATGAATATTCAGGATTGATTTCTTTAGGATGGACTGGTTGGATCTCCTTGCAGTCCAAGGGGGCTCTCAAGAGTCTTCTCCAACACCACAGTTCAAAAGCATCAATTCTTCAGCGCTCAGCTTTCTTCACAGTCCATCTCTCACATCCATACATGACTACTGGAAAAACCATAACTTTGGCTAGACAGACATTTGTTGGCAAAGTAATGTCTCTGCTTTTTAATATGCTGTCTAGATTTGTCATAGCTTTTCTTCCAAGAAGCAAGCAACTTTTAATTTCATGGCTGCAATCACCATCTGCAGTGACTTTGGAGCCCCCAAAAATGTAGTCTGTCACTGTTTTCACTGTTTTCTCATCTATTTACCATGAAGTGGTGGGACCAGATGCCATGATCTTAGTTTTCTGAATGTTGCAATTTAAGCCAACTTTTTCACTCTCCTCTTTCACTTTCATCAAGAGGCTTTTTAGTTCCTCTTCTCTTTCTGCCATAAGGGTGGTGTCATCTGCATATCTGAGGTTATTGATATTTCTCCTGGCAATCTTGATTCCAGCTTGTGCTTCTTCCAGCCCAGCGTTTCTCATGATGTACTCTGCATACAAGTTAAATAAGCAGGGTGACAGTATGCAGCCTTGATGGACTCGTTTCCCGATTTGGAGCCAGTCTGTTGTTCCATTTCCAGTTCTAACTGTTGCTTCTTGACCTGCATACAGAATTGTCAGGAGGCAGGTCAGGTGGTTTGATATTCCCATCTCTTGAAGAATTTTCCACAGTTTGTTGTAATCCACACAGTCAAAGGCTTTGGCATAGTCAATAAAGCAGAAATAGATGTTTTTCTGGAACTCTCTTGCTTTTTCAATGATCCATTTGATTTCTGGTTCCTCTGCCCTTTCTAAATCCAGCTTGAACATCTGGAAGTTCACAGTTTACATACTGTTGAAGCCTGGCTTGGAGAACTTTGAGCATTTCTTTGCTAGCATGTGAGATGAGTGCAATTGTGTGGTAGTTTGAGCAATCTTTGGCATTACCTTTCTTTGGGATTGGAATGAACACTGATCTTTTCCAGTCCTGTGGCCACTGTTGAGTTTTCCAAATTTGCTGGCATACTGTACTTTCACAGCATCATCTTTTAGGATTTGAAACAGCTCAACTGGAATTCCATCACCTCCACTAGCTTTGTTCATAGTGATGCTTCTTAAGGCCCACTTGACTTTGCATTTCAGGATGTCTGGCTCTAGGTGAGTGATCACACCATTGTGATTATCTGGGTCATGAAGATCTTTTTTTTTTTGCATTCTTCTGTGTATTCTTGCCACCTCTTCTTAATATCTTCTGCTTCTCTTAGATCCATACCATTTGTGTCTTTTATTTTCCCCGTCTTTGCATGAAAACTTCCCTTGTATCTCTAATTTTCTTGAAGAGACCTCTAGTCTTTCCCATTCTATTGTTTTCCTCTGTTTCTTTGCATTGATCACTGAGGAAGGCTTTCTTATCTCTCCTTGCTATTGTTTGAAACTCTGCATTCAAATGTGTATATCTTTTCTTTTCTCCTTTGCCTTTCACTTCTTTTCTTTTCTCAGCTATATGTAAGGCCTCCTCAGACAATCATTTTGCATTTCTTTTTCTTGGGGATGGTCTTGATCACTGCCTCCTGTACAATGTCAGAAACCTCCATACATAGTTCTTCAGGCACTCTGTCTATCAGATCTAATCCTTTGACCCCATTTGTCACTTCCACTCTATAGTCATAAGGGATTTGATTTAGGTCATACCTGAATGGTCGAGTGGTTTTCTCTACTTTCTTCAATTTAAGTCTGAATTTGTCAATAAGGAGTTCATGATCTGAGCCACAATCAGCTCCCAGTATTGTTTTTGCTGACTGTATAGAGCTTCTGCACCTTTGGCTGCAAAGAATATAATCAATCTGATTTCAGTATTGACCATCTGGAAATATCCATGTGTAGAGTCTTCTCTTGTGTTGTTGGATCAGAGGGTGTTTGCTATGACCAGTGTGTTCTCTTGTCAAAACTCTATTAGCCTTTGCTCTGTTTCATTCTGTACTCCAAGGCCAAATTTATCTGTTACTCCAGATATTTCTTGATTTCCTACTTTTGCGTTCCAGTCCTCTATAATGAAAAGGACCTCTTTTTTGGGTGTTAGTTCTAGAAGGTCTTGTAGGTCTCCATAGAATCATTCAACTTCACCTTCTTCAGCATTATTGGTTGGGGCATGGACTTGGATTACCGTGATATTGAATGGTTTGCCTTGGAAATGAACAAAGATCATTCTGTCGTTTTTGAGATTGCATTGTTATCTATAGGTAGGATGGTTAAAAGTTTCAGCTTGTCTGGAGCAGTTCTGTTTATATCTATTCTGAAATATTTCTTAATAGTGATCCTTTCTCCTCTCAAAAATGTCCCTGTTTGGATGACAAATTACACAAACTCTCCATACTTAAAAGCCATGTGAAAGTTCCAACACAGTACCTGGTGTGTTGCAGATCAACAAACATTATTTATATCCCATTCAAATCCACATATGATTTCAAGAGTTAACATGCCAGCTGCAAACACCGCGGTGCCCCAGGCATCTGCCTTGATAGCTTTAAGTGCATTTCTACCCTGGACCTTCATTGGCACAGACGTCACCAGAATCACTCAATCCTAGAGCAATCTGAACTTCCAGGACAGCTTCTGACCTTGTTTCTAAAGGCCCACAGCCTCCCTCCTTCCCTTCTGGCGGCCTCTGCTCACACAGTCAACAAGCAGAGAATCAGGAAGACCCTTGCAGATGGGCAGGGTCTGTATCTGTGAGCATTGTCATTCCTCAAAGAGCTGGTGAGGGAGGAACTTTGTGTTGGCTGCTGGGAATAGTCAGAGCTGGTGTCGACCTTAAGGAGTTCACAACCGGGTGGAGACAGGCGCTTCAGACAGATGTGCTAGGGGCGTTTGTGAAGGGAGGCACACGGGCGGTGGGAGCCATAGAAGGAGCCAAACCAGGAGGCCACACCCGAGCTGCTGAGTGAGGGATGCTCTGGGCAGGGAGGGCTTTCTAGGCAGAAAAGACATCTGAGCATCTGCCTGGAGGGGCGGCTTCCTCAGGAGGCTGCCAGTTCTTTGGTGTGGCTGGTACTGGGGGCAGATAGTGATCAGGCATTACAATATAAGGCTTTATTAGAATAAATACAGGCTATATTCTCAGGAGAATGGGTAACCACTAAAGGAAAGTGACAGGATCAGGTCTGCATCTCAGAAAGGTCCCTTTGGTGCCTGGAAGGAGATGGGTTCAGAGGGTACCAGGCCAGAGGCTGGAGATCATTAGTGCCAGCTGCTGGGGGGCTGAGAGGAGGAGGACTCTGGATGTACGATGGAGGGACGTACAGATGACTTAGAGACCTATGGGAGAGAAAGGAGAGCTGCGTGACGCCTACAGTTTGGCTTGGACAATGGAGTAGAGTGGGTGCCCCTCCTAGAATGGGAACCCAGGAAGACCAGCATGGGCTCAAGTTTTAGATGTGCTGGTGTTGGTGTGGAGCAGCAGTGAGTCTCCTGAGTGAGTCTTTCTGGGTCTTCACCTGGCAACAAGGGCCTTCTGTCTTTGTGTTAATGACATTGTTGGCTTCAAAGCTGCTTTCCTAGTCCTGTGCTTACGACAGCCTCCACCCCACTCCAGGACTTGGATATTGAATGATGACCTTGATAAAGGAGTCTTTAAACCCAGAGGACTGCACTGACTGTCAGACACAAAGCATGTAGTGTCCCACCCCCAGGACAGCGCCCTGTGGTCAGTGTGGCCCTTGTTTACCAGTCATGATTGATTGTCCCCTAGGGCAGAGCCTAGCTGGTTCAGTCACCTGTGCCCATCAGGGCCCGGCTCTGAGCAGGTCTTCCATGTAAATGCCAAGCAAATGATGAGGTGAGCCCAGAGCTTCCGTGACTTGGTTTTTATAAGAGTCTCCTTATGAAAAGGAGTGACTGGACCACAGTTGTTCAGTTGCTCAGTTGTGTCCAAGTCTTTCAAACCCCATCAACTGCAAGCACACCAGGCTTCCCTGTCTTCCACTATCACCTGGAGTTTGTTCAAGTTCATGTCCACTGAGTCAGTGACGCTATCCAACCATCTCATCCTGGACCATGGACCCCTCTGCAGTCTCCCCTCCCCCTCAGAGTGGCCTGGATTCTGCTGCCACCAGAACGGTGCCTTTCTTTACTCAAGGCTCTGATCCTTGCACATAAACCTTGGTTTTCTTACAACCTGCTGAGATGGTCCTAAACCCCTAGGGACAGAACCTGAGAGCTTAGGACAATCTCAGTAGATGTCCATGTTCAAGATCTTGGTAACCACAGAGATACAGAGATTAAGGAGGCAGGATATCAGGCCAGGAAGAGCTCACAATCCAGTAGGAAGGCCAGACCCTCATGAACAATTTTAATTCATGGCAGTGAGGAATGTGAGCTACAATACAGAAAATACAGTGCTTTGTAAAGACGGAGACTGAGGGGAGATTAATCCAGTGTGTCTGTGTGTGTGTGTGTGTGTGTGTGTGTGTGTTTGGGCAATCCAAGGAAGGTTTTTTTCAAGGAATTTGGACTGGGCCTTTGGGAGTGGGAAATACATTACCAGGTGGCTATGGTCAGGGATGAGGGAGGTGACAGGGAAGGGGAGAGGGCCTTCCAGGGCCAGCTGAGCCACAGAGTGGAGGTAGGAGAGCTCAGCTGCAGGAGTCGGTGTGCAGGGTGCCCAACAGGGCAGCTGTGAGGAAGCCCTTGGGCAAGTTTTCACACTGGGCTAAGGAATTGGGCTTCTTCTTGTAGCCCAGTGTTCTGCCTTTCATTAAAATCAAAGACCTAGGCCCTTTTAAACCTGATTTTTAGTTGAACTAAATATAACAACTGTAAAAAAAATTAAACAAAAGAACAAAACAATACTTGTCAGTAATATTCCAGCACACAAGCTCTCTCAATCTTGAGAATCAGTATCATCAGTGAAGAGCCATCAAAAATGTTTGAGCGAGGGGAAGAGGTCGATGAACAGTACTTCCATCCATTCAGTCACCCAATCTAGAAACCTCAGAGATACCCTAAAATGTAAATCCGACCTAGTCTCTCTCCCCTGCTTAAAACCTTCCAGTGACTCCCCATTATTTGTGGAATAAAGGCCAATGTCCCTGACATGCTATTCAAGGACATGCCCTATTTATATCCAGGGCTGAGCACTGAACACGGCACCAGAGAGAATATTATGTGCAATGATGGAAAGTGACTAAGGCCACAGCACAGAGATGAAGCAGAAGAAGACCACCCCATTAGGTGCTGATGGCGGTGGGCCAGGGGAAATATGATGTGCCTTGAACTTGAGAGTGGCCAGGGCTGCTGCCAAGAAGGACACCCGGGAATAGACATGGGAAGCAACTAGGTCCCCTGCAGTCCTTTCCTTGAACACCCCCCCCCCTTGACTCTGAGTCCCTCAGAGCCTCAGGGCTGCTTTGTGGAAAGGTTTCTATGTTCTGGGGTGATTCCCTGCCTTTTCCTAGAGGAGAAAGGCCTGTGTTGCTATAACAACTTGGTTGCAGCTCTTTTAGACAGATCCATTTCCTTAAATCATTTAAGGAAAATTAGCTACCATAACAACACGGAGCAGTTTTGCAAATAGAGCAACACAGGGCTGGGGGTTTTTCCTTGCTTGCCTCCTCTAGTCCTCAAGATAAGCTGCTCTCTTTCTGTCAAATAAATAAATAAATTATAAGACATGTATGTGCAAATAGAGCAGTTGGCGACACGGTCACATAACATAGAACCAGTACTCATTCCTGCTACAGACACACACAACATAGAAATAGGCAGAAAATGCGCACGTTCACAGATATAATCCGAGAATCTTGTTGCTGTTGTTTAGTCCGCTAAGTCACATCTGACTCTTCTGCGACCCTATTGACTGTAACCTGCCAGGTTTCCCTGTCCATGCGATTTCCCAGGCAAGAATTCTGGAGTGGGTTGCCATTCCCTTCTCCAGGGGATCTTCCTGACCCAGAGATCAAACCTACATCTTCTGCACTGGCAGGCGGATTCTTTACTACTGAGCCACCAGGAAAGCCTAAATTGGGAAACATTATTATGTAAAAACATAAACATGGTAAATAAGAGACACAAATGCACAGCCAGGACAGTTTCACATTCAGCTAAAAAGGCAAGAAATGGCCCATGGGGTCTGTTCTTAGGATGAGTAGAGGGTTCGCTGGTCATTAGACCAGAAGGCCCTGAGATGGTGACTCTTACTAGAAACCAGGGGGTACCTGCATGTTTGTACCCAACAGCCTCGGGGAGAACCATGCTAGTGGAAGGGAAAACCCATGCAGGGAAGAATGAGGGGACAGGGGAGAAGGCTGGGGGGTCCCCTCCCTGTCCCCACAACATACACTTAGCAGTAAACCAGGAGAGCAGGAGGCACAGCCATGGCATTTTTGGTGGTATACTTCTTTGTCCTCATGGCAGGATGTTTGTCAGGCCCTTAGAGGAGGCAATGCCACTCTGGGTGAAAACTACATTGCTGGGGAATTTTCAGACTATCTCACTGAAGCCTCCAGAACTCTGGGCTCTGGGTTCTCAAGCTTTTGTTTTATCCCCACATCTCTGACTTTATTATCCCAGAGCTCCTCCGCATGGAAGACGCTCAAACTATGTGGACTGATCTCTGTGGCAGCAAGAAGGCTCTGCTCGGAACACAACTCCCCAACCAGAGTGGCTGAAGCACTGATTTGCTTGGTGCTCTTAGGCAGTCTCTTCCCCTCTCTGGGCCTTTCATTCTCCCTCCCTCTACAGGGACTGAAGGAAGATCTACACAGGAGGGCCGTTCTGACTCCAAGCCTGTGTCATCTTGGAGCTGTTCCTTGGTTATGGACACTCCACTGCTGAATTTTATAACAAAGCACAGAAGTCCTGGCTGCTGCAAGGAAGCAAAGGCTGGAGTGAACACCTGTGAAGGTGCCCAGCACGTGGCAGAAACTCCATAAATATCAGTTTTCTGAGCTTTAGTCTGTCCTGCTGCTAAAGGCAAGAATGGTCCCTGACCTGCCTGCCTCACAAGTTGGAGAGAAATATGCCCACTATATGCCTGTGAAGCATTTTGTAAAGTGAAGAAGGATAATCACCATAGGGTGGTGTGGAGAGGCATACCCCGTGAAAATATCCAGACTGCCCCCAGCTGCTGGAGGCCTCACGAGGAGTAGATTCAATGCACAAAGTTCTTCTAGTCAAAGTTACGGTTTTTCCACTAGTCATGTACGGATGTGAGAGTTGGACCATAAAGAAGGCTGAGTGCCGAAGAATTGATGCTTTTGAACTGTGGTGTTGGAGAAGACACTTGAGAGTCCCTTGGACTGCAAGGAGATCCAACCAGTCCATTCTAATGGAGATCAGCCCTGGGTGTTCTTTGGAAGGAATGATGCTGAAACTGAAACTCCAATACTGGGGCCACCTGATGAGAAGAGCTGATTCATCAGAAAAGACCCTGATGCTGGGAAAGAGTGAAGGCAGCAGGAGAAGGGGACAACAGAGGATGAGATGGCTGGATGGCATTACCGACTCAACGGACATGAGCTTGAGCAAACTCTGAGAGATGGTGAGGGACAGGGAAGCCTAGCGTGCTGCACTCCATGGGGTCACAAAGAGTCGGACACGACTTCGAGACTGAACAGCAACAACGGGCCACCATCAGGACCATCGATCTCGCACGTGGATCTGCTCAAG
This sequence comes from Redunca redunca, assembly GCA_006410935.1. Lineage (NCBI taxonomy): Eukaryota > Metazoa > Chordata > Mammalia > Artiodactyla > Bovidae > Redunca > Redunca redunca. The sequence goes on along the minus strand of SJYQ01000787.1, from coordinate 140,544 downwards.
TGGTTTCCACTCCTAGCATCCTGGCCTGAGAAGTCAGTAAACAGCCACCAGGGGAAAGGTTCAAGGTGGAAATAAAGTCTGAAAGTAAATGTGATATCGTCCGGGGGCTCTGCGAACATAGGGTGCTTTGAGTTCATGAAATTTTTACAGCTTTTTCTACAACAGTTTGAGGTGGTTTATGAAACTTTAAGGAATTTTAAGAGAAATCATTATTTTTCTAAAGGACAACTTCTCTCACTTAGGATAAAAGACATGGTTTTTCTTCCTCTCTAGATTATAGCTTTGGCTCTGGCAGCAAGTAGAGGGGAGAGATGGAGCTGCCACCTCAGAGCAATATTCTCATCAAGTTGGTTGTTTCCTTCAATTTTTCTAACATCTTTTCATCCTGAAAGACTCTGAATACCTCTCAGCAACTGACTAGATACATACTGTTTCAACTGCAGGAGGCCCCACAGAGCTTCTGGGAAGTTCCCTTTGAGTCAAATCCATTAAACGCTGGGCCTTATTTTCCCTATCTATAAATTGGCGTTAACAATGCCCATCTCCAAGAGATTTCAGGATAAGATAACATGGAAATTTGGAAATTCCAGAATGTTAGAATCTAGCCACATAGGATCTCCATCACAAACCTGCAAATTCTAAAATTATCCTCACCCTTCTCTGCTGCCTGTATCTGTTCCACACACTCTGGTTTCTAGGTTAGACCAAGCATGCTTTTCTTTTCTTTTCTTCCTATTCCATGAGCACCCAGTTATCCAACATCAGCAAATTAAAAAGCGGTCTCTGTGGGCAGCTTGACACTGGAAATAACCTCTTCACACTTACCTGACCACTCCAGCTTACCTCCAGGCCCTCTCTTTCAGGCATTTTCTTATCGACCTACCCCACCCTTTTCTCACCCCTCCTCCAAGCCCCTCCTCTTCTCCTTTCCGGAGCCCCTAGTCCAGAGCAGGTTGGGATCCACACACAGCCTGCCCCACGTCAGGGACTCAGCCCAGCTGGCCTACGACAGAGCACAGGTTACATTTGAGGGCGTATTGTGTTCACCATGTGTGAAACTTTTCCAAGAGTTATTTTTGGTTGTTACTGTCGGGATGCTCTCAAGCCAAGGATGAATTCATGCTGGTACATCAAATAGCATATTGCATTTCAGAAATTGGCCTTAGCCATGGGAAATCAAGTAAGCCAGATGCCTAATTAGTCCATTATTTACCGTGGTGGAGAGAGCTGAATTCTGATGAAAGGGACCAGACTAATCACTGCTTCCAGCAAGAAATGAACTGTTTAACCTTTCATCAAGAAGCGCCCCCATCCTCCCAAAGTACTAATGCCCGCCTCCCAAGACTCGTACTGGTCCCAGGTGTGTCTGGCTGTGAGAAGTCTTATCAGCCTGGACACAGCTGACCTCCTGGCCAATGAGCCCTGATGCTCCCCAACTCAGCAAGCCATTCTAGCCTTCTATTTCTTGCTTTTTCTACGAAGCTAGAAAAGTGTATACTTAAAAGAGTAACTTGCCTATAGCCTTCAAAAGAAAAAAAATATTCATTTATCCATTCAACACGCATTTTCTGAGCTCAGGCCCTATATACTGAAATACAAAAGCTAATAAGAAACAGTCCCTCCCCTCAAGGAATGAATTATCCAGAATAGAGCTGTGGATTTCAAACTGTTTTTGGAAAAATTACAAGAGGTCTGAGGAACCCCCTCCCATGTGGCTCCTCTCCATTTTAACCAGAGCTGTATAAATTTGTGGCTAAGAGCTCAGACACCTGTCTGAGTTTAAATCTCATTTTAGCATTTCAATGGCTTTGCTACATTGGGTAAGTCCTTTAACCCTTCTGAGTTTTCTTGTTTGTAAGCAGTTGTTCTGAGGATTAAGTGAAGTAATTCATGTGTCTTGCTTTAGGCGCTGTGCCAGACCCATTTATTCTCAAAAGATTTTAACTGTTATAAGTATTAAAAAATTGCATTTGAATAAAGGATTCCAAGGTTGATTCCAAGGCCATAGAAAGTCTGCAAACGCCTGGTCTAGCACTCCAGACTCAGTACACCGATGATTGCATGACAAGGTGGTTAGCGTGATGATAGACAAGGGATATGGGTACCATGTGGGAAAAGCAGGTCGTCCCAACCGGACGTGAGGTCAGGCAAGGTTTGCTGGAGAAATGACCTCTGCAATGAGTTTTGAAGAAAGAATAGGAGTTGTTTAGACAAAATCCAGGGGATGCATTGCAGGCAGAGGGGAGCACTGTGCGTGAAGACTCATGTACCAGACTGGTGAATATATTCAGAGAATTCCAAGGAGTTTGGTGTACAGGACTGGTAGGAGCCCAGGGGGAAGGGGCTGGAAGTAAGATTGGGTGGTATGCAGAGGCTAGTCGTAAAGAGCCCTGTGGACTACCCCAGGAAGCTTGGACTTGATCCTAAAAGACATGGGAACTTTCTTTCAGGGAGCAAGGAAGATATGAAATTTAAAAGAGAGGGATAAGAGATATTACTATGACTTTCTGGGGTTTAAAATATATCGTCACATTGTGCTTGTAGCTTTAGCCAGCAGTTGCAGTACTAGAAACCTAGACTAAAATGATCTGAAGTGTCAATAAGGGTTTATGCAAAGAAAAAATTCCACAGAATCATTATTTATGAATAGTGAAAAACAGAAAAATCTAAATGCCTAACAGTGGGAAACTGATTAAGTAAATCACAATGCATTCATGTAATGAATGTTATAATATTGTGAAAATGTTTATGCTATAATTTTAAGTGAAACAGAACAGAACAAAGTTGCATATGTATTATACGTTAAGATGTATATAACAACCAGGGTTCAAAGTTACACAAAACGAACAGACACAAACTAGATGTTAACAGTGGTATTTCTGGGCACTAGGGTTGTTTTCTTCTCTCCTATTTAAAAAAAGATATATATTTCCCAACAATTTTCCATAAATATATGTTGACTTTAAAACTGGGGGAACATTATGGAAGGAGGAGGGGACCTGGTTACCCAGAAATGAAGAGAGACTTTATTTTATAAAACAGAACCAAACATGTCAGAGTCAATTGCTCAGTTCTGGGCTAGTTACTGGGATAAGCACCCCATGAAGCCAGCTCAGCCCACATTACAGAAAGAACCCAGAAGCAACTGATATCATCTATGCGTCCATCTCTCTAACTAGCCGTCTTTCTATCTGTCTTTTCATCCAACTATCCATCCATTGTACCTCTACTATGCTCAAATGCCAATTGCAGAGATCCCTATATCCAGGCTCCTAACATCCTATGCAATCTGCCAACTCCTCTGTGCCCTCTTTGTAAGCATAGCAAAGACTCCTCACTTCTCCTTCCCCAGAGCAAGCTTCAGCTTTGTGCCATTTATTCCTAATTTGGCCATTTCTTGATCTGCTAAATCTTTGGCCTTCAAACACTGCCCTGTCAGCCTGAAGGACTAGTTGCTGTTCTTCAGCCACTAAGTCATGTCTGACTCATTGTGACCCCATGGACTGCAGGACGCCAGGCTTCCCTGCCCTTCACTATCTCCTGGAGTTTGCTCAAACTCACGTCCATTGTGTTAATGATGCTATCTATCCATCTCATCCCCTGTTGCCCCCTTCTCCTCATGTCCTCAATCTTTTCCAGGATCGGGGTCTTTTCCAATGAATCAGCTCTTCACATAAAGTGGCCAAAGTATTACAGCTTCAGCTTCAACATCAGTCCTTCCAATGAATATTCAGGACTGATTTCCTTTAGGATTGACTGATTTGATATCCTTGCAGTCCAAGGGACTCTCAAGAGCCTTCTCCAGCACCACAATTGGAAAGCATCAATTCTTCATTGCTTAGCCTTCTTTATGATCCAACTCTCACATCCATACATAACTACTGGAAAACCATAGCTTTGACTATAAAGACCTTTGTTGGCAAAGTGATCTCTCTGCTTTTTAATATGCCATCTAGTTTTGTCATAGCTTTCCATCCAAGGAGCAAACGTCTTTTAATTTCATGGCTGTAGTCACTATCCATGGTGATTTTGGAGCCCAAGAAAATGAAATCTGTCACTGTTTCCACTTTTTCCCCCATCTATTTACCTTGAAGTGAATGGACCGGATGCCATGATCTTAGGTTTTTGAATGTTGAGTTTTAAGTCAACTTTTTCACTCTCCTCTTTAACCTTCATCAAAAGGCTCTTTAGTTCCTCTTCACATTGTGCCATTAAAGTGATGTCATCCACATATCTGAGATTGTTGATTTTTCTCTCAGCAATCTTGATTCTAACTTGTGATTCACCCAGTCTGGCATTTTGCATGATGTGCCCTGCACATAAGCTAAGTAAGCAGGGTGACCATATACCACCTTGACGTACTCATTTCCCGATTTGGAACAAGTCTGTTGTTCCATGTTGGGATCTAATTGTTGCTTCTTGATAGGCCTACAAGTTTCTCAGGAGGCAGGTAAGGTGGTCTTGTTTTCCCATCTCTTTAAGCATTTTCCACAGTTTGTTATGATCCACACAGTCAAAGGCTTTAGTGTAGTCAATGAAGGAGAAGTAGATCTTTTTCTAGAATTCCCTTGCTTTCTCTATGATCCAACAGATGTTAGCAATTTGATCTTTGGTTCCTCTACCTTTTCTAAATCCAGCTGTACATCTGGAAGTTCTCAGTTCATATCCTGCTGAAGCCTAGCTTGAAGGATTTTGAGGATTACCTTGCTAGCATGTGAAATGAGCACAATTGTACAGTAGTTAGAACTGCCTTTCTTTGGGGATTGGAATAAAAACTGACCTTTTCCAGTCTTGTGACCACTGTTGAGTTTTCCAAATTTGCTGACATGTTGAATGCAGCACTTTCACAGCATCATCTTTTAGGATTTTAAATAGCTTAGCTGGAATTCCATCACCTTCATTAAGAAGAGATAGCAAGAATAAACAGAAAAACTATGCAAAGAAGTCTTAACAACTGAATAAAGACAATGGCATTGTCACTCACCTAGAACCAGGCATCTGGGAGTGTAAAGTCAACTTGTCTTAGGAAGCATTAGTATGAACAAAGCTAGTGGAGGTGATGGAATTCCAGCTGAGAAGGACTGGAGGCAGATCCTTTCCTCTCCTAGGGATGAAGCGCAAGGACTCTGCAGTCAAAAATCGCCTCCAACTTCCAATTCTGCCTCTACCTGCTACCTCACCCCTTTGAGCCTCTGTGGTTTGATCTATGAAATGGGGTAGTAGCATTTTCTTACAGAGACGCTACAAGGATTAAAGGAGACCCTGTATAGAAAGTTAGCAGCTAACAGCTTAGAAGTTAGTGTGGTATTTCCTAAGAGTGGTACATTGTAAGCACTCAATAAGTATTAGCATTTATTTTTACTATAAACTCAAATCTAGTAACATACGATAACTGATATTTCAATGTTAATTTCATACGAAGGCATCTTCAGAACAATACCACTATCTTTAAACTGTAGCATTAAAAAAAAAATAGCTATAGCTCTGGTTATTGCAAGAGCATTGCAAGTAGGTCCTAAATGATAGACTGGGAGCAGGTCTAGGCTTTATCACAGCTTCTCTGACCCTCCCCACCCTCCATCTGTGACTCAAGCTTTCTTCAGCTGAGCTAATAACCCTTAGCTGGGTGACATTCAACTCAGTCTCAGGCACCGAACCTTTCTCTCTTACGACTCCCTGTATTTGCCTGTTCTGATCCATTCGGAGTGGGTTTCACAGTTTAATATCTGGTGGGGAAGTAAATTTCCATTGTTCCTAGGGTTTCATTATATGTGCATGTGTGTATGGGGGCAACTGGCTGGAAGCCCTAAGGGCTGACTCCAGCAAGGATGGCTCTGCAGTAAGTACAGTGAAGTCCCCTACATCTGAATGAGTTCTGTTCAGAGAGCCCATTTGTAAGTCAAATTCATCTGTAAGTCGAATTCCAACAAAATTAGACTAGGTACCCAGCTAATATAATCAACTATATCGTCCTGCACTATAACAGGTTTCAAATACTTTTCACACAAATAAGACACAAAAAAACTAACATGAAAAATAAAGAAAACATTTAAATCTTACAATGAAAAGCAAAGTAGTACAATACAGCAGCTGGCACACAGGGTCACGTTTGCACCTTTGAAAGTTTTAAACTTGAAGTTTTGTGTGTAGAGGAATTACTGTACAGTGCATGTGGTCCTGTAGACCCCTGGGGTGATTGCAGACCCCAGGTGTGGCATGGGGCAGGCTGCACTGCACTCGCAGAGGTTCTGGAAAGTGGAGTTTGTATGCTAGTTTGCAGCTAAGTTCACTTGTCAGAAATGGCCTTTTAGTGGCTACACTGAGAGGGCATGTCAAGGCCAAAGCTTTTCTTTAAATGCCTAGCAAACACCAGTGCACACTCAGCAGTTGAAAGAGTTAACTTGCTCAGGCTCCCAGTTGCAAGAGAACAATTGCTTTCCTGTTAGAATTTAGCTCTACGCTGTGACCTTGAAAACTCCTCCAGCTGCTAATGCATGGTCTTTAATATACATTTCTGTTGTATGACTGGACCTTCTTGCATGACTATACACGGGGCAAATGAGAACTCTTCGGGATCCTAGGCGGGTGGCGGGGCTGAGGAAGAGGAAAGGCACGGATATTTACTGAGTATCTATTAAGTGTTAGGCACTGTCTCATCTAATCCATCAAACAGCCTTATGAACTGGGTTGTCATTATCCCCATTTTTCAGTTGAGGAAACTAAGGCTCAGCCTGAAGGGCACCCCCGCCCCCACCCCGCCGTAATCTCACCCAGCACTCACGTTTATCACTCCACAGCGCGCTGATTGCTTTATGCGCTTGTTTTTCTCTACCCAACTGTGAACTCCTTGAGGGATAAAGCTGTGTCTCTGTCTCCTCCGCATTCTCTTGCCCAGAGCATAGTTCCTAACACATCAGTAAAATGTCAGTTAAAAGAAGGACCAAATGAAAAGCATTAGACCCCACAAGGTCACATGGATGGTGGGAGCAGAGCTGCAAGTCAGAGCTGCCTGCTCCCATGCTGCTCAGGCTAGCAGGCTCCCTGGGAGTCAAGCAGCTTACAGGACCTCTACAGTCTTCAGGAGTCTCCCCTTTTATCTCTAAAAGACACTAAACAGCCAGTATAGGAAAGAAGCATTCCGTTTATTTGACTTGTCCTTGAGTTTGATGATACCTTTGAATAACAAATATTCAGAATTACCCCCATAGTCTTTGAGTTCAACTGACATTATAAATAGATATACCATCCTGAACCCCCCTCCCTTCTCCCTCCCCATACCATCCAAAACCAATACACTATTGTAAAGTAATTAACCTCCAATTAAAATAAATAAATTTATATTTTTAAAAAATTTTAAAAAATAAATTAATTAATTAGATATACCAACTTTATTCCATTACTTTGTGTACCCTGCCCTCACCCCGCCCCCCACTGTAAGGAACACTTGAAATGAAATCATAGATCAAAGAGACCAGGCATGTTAGGAGCTGGAGTCTTGACTGGGGCCAGCTGACACTAATACAATCAAGAGTTTGGCATCTCAGGATGTCTCCTCTTTATTCCTAGACTAAGAACTTGCCCATCCTTAACTTCTGACTTGGCCACTTTTGACTTTGAATTTATGACTTAATTCTGGCCTTCTGGAGTCTCAGAGTTCACTTTGCAGGACCAGAGAACTTCAAAGCTGGAAATACTGAAGAGGTACCCCAAACTACCATTTCACAGAGAACATGGAGCATGTAAGTCCAGGGCAGGAAGCCGACCTTGCTGAGACCACGCGGTGGGACGGTGCTATAGAGCTGGGACTCACCCTCAGGCCTCTACCACCTCCATAAGATGAGAGCACATCACGTAGGCCCTGGGGATATAGCACTAATACATGGGTCTTCTCGTAATTATTTTTACTAATTGATTACATAGATGTATAGTGTTCAGAGCATGTTCACACATGCACATTCATTTGACCCTCGCTGCAGTGTTGTGAGATAGAGATTATGGTTCTGTTTTGCAGATGGGAAAACTAAGCCTGAAACGTTATTAGGAAACTTTCCCAAGAAACAGAGTCAAGGTTCAGTCTTTGTTCTTCTGGCTGCAGGTGTCCTCCTGTCCAGCCTAGGGCCAAGCACACAGATGGATGAGTCAAGAGAAGGGAGGACCAGGATAGGAGGAAGACAGAGGGTCATCACTGTTTCCTTTCCTTCTTTTTTCCCTTTAACAAAGTACCCCCAAGCCAGTGTCTCCTCCCAGTTCACCAAGCCTTTCCCAAATGTCTCTGAGGGAATTAATGGTAGGACAGAGCAAGGTGTGGAGAGACAGAGGGAACTCAAGGTCCAAGCCATGGTCAAGGCCAGCTCAAGGCTAAGAGACCAGAAGTGGCAGACTCCAGGTCAAAACAAGTCAGATCCTGAGGAACGAAGGGACAGCCAACGAGTTGGTTCTTTCCATGGGCACACAGTGGAAGAGATGGCGGTAAATACAGGAGACACCATATGAGGAAAGTCATGCAGGAAGAGGACAGAGGAAGGAGGTGGGTCTGACAGATGTACAGGGTCCCTTTGGGGAAGGAATGGCTTTTTAAAAAAGTGATCAGATTCTAAAGGGCTTCAGGATACAGGCTGAAGTTTTATCATTTGGGCCAAAGGGAACTATGGGAGATCTGTGGGCAGGGAAAGGACAGAATGACACGCATTAGCTCTGATTATGCAATCAGCCCCAGAGTTTAGACCTCAAAATGGTGAGCCCTTTAATCTGACAGTCTGCTTTGGTATGATTTGTTAAAAATGACAAAATGTCTCATTTTGTTGCAGTTCTTTGTGACCTTTCTTAATATTAGAAAGTTAATTTCAGAAGGGAAATAAATGTATTAGTGTTGTCACAGCCATAAAAAGATGAATTCTGTACTGTCAAGCGATTTCTTTGAATGAATCCATCATGCTGTAAAAAATGGTTGCCTTCCAAGGCCGAGCATCTGCCCAGCTCTGTCCTTCTCTCTCTCCCCAACTTCCTCTCTCTTTCCTCCCTCCTCTCTTTCATCCTCGCTTCCTCCCTCACACCTTCCATCTACCTGCACATCTATTGTGAGGTGTTCTGGGGATACAGAGGAAAAGGCACAGTCCTACTCTAAGGCACACTCTAGTGGGGAAGATGGAAAAGGAAATCAACCTTTGAAGGTGTATCTAATTTTCATAGGAGGAAAGAACCTGAGCTAAGGGAAGGAGCTGTCTGTTCTGCGGAAGGAACTCCTGCAGGTTTCCTGTTAGGAAACGTGCCCTGTAGTAGGACTTGGGTTGACTCTGTGATTAGGAGACAAGACTGAAGGTAGGGTTCTGAAGGGTTGGGTTGGGTTCTAGTCCCAGCTTCATATCCAGCTAGCTATAGAGAATTTTTTGAATTTTATTGAAGTTTAGTTGATTTACAATATTGTATTAATTTCTGCTATACAATAGTGATTCACTTAATATATATATTTCATATTCTTTTCCATTATGTTGAATATAGTTCCTCGTACTTACAGTAGGACCTTGCTGTTTATCCATTCTATATATAATAGTTTGCGTTCTGCTAATCCCAGCCTCCTAATCCTTCCTTCCTCCCTTGGCAACCACAAGTTCATTTTCTATGTCTGTCATTCTGTTTTTGCTTTATAGATATGTCCAATTTGTCTGTATTTTAGATTCCACATATAAGTGATATCATATGGTATTTGTCTCTTTCTGACTTACTTCACTTAGTATACTGACATCTGGGTCCATCCATGTTGCTGCAAATGGCATTATTTAATTCTTTTTTTATAGCTGATCAATACTCCATTGTGTATACACACCACATCTTCTTTATTCATTCATCCGTTGATGGGCATTTAGGTTATTTCATGGCACTGCTATTATATAAAGTGCTGTTATAAGCATATCTTTTTAAATTATAGTTTTGTTTGGATATATGTCCAAGAGTGAGATTGCTGGATCAGAAGGCCATTCTATTTTTAGTTTCTTGAGGAACCTTCATATTCTTTTCCATAGTGGTTGTACCAACTTATTTCCCAGCCACAGTGCAAGAGAGTTCCCTTTTTCCCACACCCTCTCCAGCATTTACTGTTGTAGACTTTTTAGCAATGGTTATCCTGACTAGTGTGAGCTGATACCTTACTATAGTTATGATTCGCACTGTTCTAGCCATTAGCAGTGATGAACATCTTTTCACACGTATTAGCCATCCTTATGTCTTCTTTGGAGAAATGTTGATTATGTAGAGAATTATACTATTTTTATTAGACCACATGTATGCCATTATTAACTTCACTACACCAATTACGCTCGCTAGTTGCATGACCCTGGAAAAGCCAATTCTTTCCTTCTCTGGATCTCAGTTCCTCATTGGTTCAACGAAGAGGCTGGACCAGCTCTGACCTCCCCTGGTTGTAGGGGACTCCTGGGGTCTGAGGGCATGCTATAACCTAGTGCTTCTCAAACCATAACATGCAGAAAATATCTGAGTATTCATTAAAGTTCAGGTTCTGATCAGTAGGTCTGAAGTGAGATCTGAGAATCTACATTTATAACAAGTTCCCAGGTTATGCTGATGTTGCTAATTCAAGAATCCCATTTTGAGCCGCAAGGGCTCAGTCTGTGGGGTAGGAGCAAACTTTGGGGTACAGGGTGGATCCACTGAGGATGTCGGTTTAAGACTGTTGAAAGCGAGCAATAAAAGCAATCTTACTCAGATCTGGTTGGCAAATAGAGTTCTGGGTTCATTTTATTACCTGGGATTTTCACTATCTTGGGTTGAAAACCTGTGATTCTCTTAAGAGATTAAAAGGAAGAAAATTGAACTTTTAAAGTCTCAAAGAAATTTTTTTCACCGTAATCACATCTGTTTTAATTTAAGGTGCTGTCTGATGTTTCTCCCCGTAGCTCAGATTTCTATCTCAGATGAACACAGCAGCAGCTCTCCTCTTTTCCCTCCCCACACTTTAGTGTGGGTGCGGGAGGGGTGCAGCTTCTTTCCCAAGGTGCATCAGCACACTCACAGCTTCCTAAAGCTAATTTCCAAAAGCCCTTCACAGACCCCCATTACCTACTGGCTGAAGACATTCCAGCTTGGTATTTAAAGCTTTAAGCTCATTTCTCTATACTCCCTTGCATGAGACTTTTACTCTTGCCCTAAATGCTCTTCTCCCCAAAAGACATGTGTCTCACCGACATGGACAGTGCTGCCCTTCTTACATTCGTATCCATCCCTGCGCCTTCACCCCCACATACTGCCATCTAATTGGACTATTGTTCCTCCTCCCTCATTGGCCAGCCTTCAAAAGTCCACATAGCAGTCAGGTTTGTCTTCATGCCACCACTTCCAGGAAGCCTTTTGTCATCATCACAAAACTGGTATCACTTATCTCTGAGAACAGCTGTACTAGGTAAGTATCACCCCAATTTTATCCAAATCTATTGAACTCTGAAGTCTGGGTTCTTTCTTTCGCTCCTCTGCTTTCCCAAACATGCTATTTGTACCTCTTTATGGGTATCATGACGTACTCTTTTGGTTTAGAGCTCCTTTTATTTCTGTTGAGAGGAGGAGAAAACAGTTTCACTGGGTAAAGACGGTGAGGTAGAACAGTCTGAAAGATTTGCTGGATGTCAGAAGTAGAGGAAGGCTGCCACAGCGATGTAAACTGGGGAACAAGGAGCTTATTTTCCCACCTCTTTTCGACAGAAAAGTACACAATAGACTCTGAACAGTGTGCAGAGCCCTTTCCCTACATTATTTCAAGTCTCAAGATTACCTTCTCTGGGCTATGTTTTGATGGATTCCTATGATTATCTTCAATACCACTGGGTCCCATTCAAGCAAGTTGAGACTAATGAGTTAGAGGCAATCAAATCATAGAATGTTGGAGCCAGAAGGAAAATGAGAGGTTCTTGTTCAGCCTCGTCATTTTACAAATGAAAAAATTGATTCCAGAAGGAAAATGACTTCCTCAAGGTCACACAGTGATTTAGTGGCATGGATTAATTTGGCGTTTATTGCACCTTTTTCCTTAGCATCTTCCATGCTTCTGGGTAAAGGTGTGATTTAGTTAACACCCACAGTTCTTCATGTGGCAGAAATACAAGAAAGAAACTACAACCTTCTGATTCACTGTGGTCTCTGCCTAGAGAGTGGGCTTTCCCCACAATTTCCTTTTCATCAGAAGATGACCTTGGAAATCCAGACCTCTGACACCTAGCATTTCCTCCTGTACCTTGTCTAATTATTTCTTATGTATTTAGTACTTAAAATGTGCACAACCAATTATCCTCATGGCCTGAATTCATAATTATTGTATAACTTTAGTTATACAACTTTGAGCATGAGAAAAACAAAGAACACATTTCTGCAAGAAAATGTGCTGTATTATTTGGTGTTTGCTACGGTAACAAATGACCCCAATAGCTCGGTAGCTGATAACAGCAAATATTTATTTCATGCTCATGTTCTATGAGGGCCGTGAGTGAGTCACCTGCAGCTCTGCACACATATCTTATCTAGGTCCAAGCTGAACCTGCAGCTCTGTCTGAGATCTGCTCTTTTCGTGGCAGGGTATAGGAATGCCATCCCATTTTTCCGTTTTGTCAGCTATACCACATGGCTTGCAGGGTCTTAGTTCCCAGTCTAGGGATTAAACCCATACACTTGACAGTGAAAGTGCCGAGTTCTGACTACCGGGCCACCAGGGAATTCCCAATGCCGTGCTATTTAAAGCTGCCACACAGAGGCAGCAAATACCATGACTGCTTATCTTCCATTGGCCAAGCATGTGCCTAGGCCAATGCCAAGGTCACAGTCAGTAAGGAGGGGAAATACATATACTCCTCTTGGATTCTTGGGCAAGCAAAATGACAGTAGGAGATCCTTCATTGAAAGGAAGAAAGAATAGTTAGGAGAAATTACCTGATCCACCAAATTGCCTTGTTGCTGAATCAAAATATGACTTCAGGGAAGTCGCTTGTCCTTTTTGGGTCCCCGTTTCTGATCTTTAAAATGAGGAAGTTGGCTTAGGGGAATAAATTAATATGATGAAAAGAATCAGATATATCTGAGTTCAAGTTCTAGTTGTATCTCAGACTAGCTGTGTGATCTTAGGTAAGTTACTTAACCTCTCTCTTTTCTCATCTCTTTTTTTTTTCTTTCTAAAATTCAGTCCCATAGTTTGAAAAACACAGAACAGCTTCAACCTCTTAATGTTTCTCATGAACTCTTTGGTTTTTTTCACCTTAGAACTATCGTTTAGGAAAAATATGTCTCTTGAGAGAGAAATTTGTTTTTAAAAATGTGGTTCTTTTAAGTTCTGTTAAACTTAAGAAATATTGAATTCAGTGCCTTTTAAAATAGAAATATTTATAGCACACTGCTTTTATAAAAGGATTTTTTTTATGTAGCCGTCTATCTAGACAGCCAGATATGCTTTGTCTGTATGTGCAGGAAATTTTAAATGGTCATTGTTTCTGGGTTGTAGGATTTCAAGTGATGTGTTTCATTTTCACTTTTGACCTAAAACAATATCCAAACCTTGGTTCTAAGCTTCCATAGGGATGGACACTCGTGCTTTTCCCTACCTTTCTTTGTATGACTCAATGGACCCTGAGCTTTCCCTGCAGACCCCACTTTTTTAGGAACCCTTCTCTGCCCCAGCCATCTCCAGGGGTTAGGTTTCCTTCTGCTGTTCTTTCACAAGCCCTGTGCTTGTTTCTATCACAGCCGTGGTCACTCTGCATGGGAGTTGCTTGATTTCTGCCTTTGTCTTCCCTGAAGAGTATGAAATTCCTCCTGACACAGGAGCTAGGGTTAATTTTTCTCTCTTAGTCCAGCACTCAGCACAGGATCTGATACATAACAGACATTCAGTGGATATTGTTGAATAAGCTAATAAACTTGGCTCTGTTTCAGCTGAGCGAGCTGTGAATTCCCACAAAGTCTAGCCTGGCCCAGGGGCAGGCCCTCCAGCCTGCTGGCAGAGGGTGAGGCTAATGCCTCTGCTCAGTTCTACTTGGCAGGTTTGAATTCTCTACAGCTTCCAGTCCCTGCCTCCTCCTCTCCCTCGGGGCCAAGAGAGCTCCCCATCTCTAAGCCTAGCTGTTTATTTTTCTTTTTCCAATTGTGGAATGTTGCAGCACTTAAAACTTTAAAAATAAAGAGATTGATTTTTCTCTTGAATATTTCTTTCTGACTAGGGAGTAAAAAAAAAAAAATCTCACTTCCTTCATACCAACAGAGATAGTCTTATACAGACAAAGAGACCCACAAAGTTCTCATCTACACTATGGCCTAGTGGCTGGGGAAGGAAATTAAAAATGGGGTCAGTATTGCTACCAGAGTTCTCTCAAATGGAGCTAAGAGGCCACTGAGAAAGTGAGACTTAAGCACGTCTCAGCCTGGATGGAATCTGATCTGTTGTCCACTTATTGTCCAGAAAGGGATACAGAAAGATGTGCCAAAAACTCAAGATACTTATTGGACCTCTAAAGCAGTTCATGGCAGCCTGTCTTCTTATTGGACCCTCACCCTAAAACAACCTGTGATTCCTTCAGGACAAATATTTCCTGACTTTGTCAGAATCAGTTACAATTTTTACCAGGTAACTTTAATAAACTCCTGGCTTTTTATTTTTATAAGCCCCTGACTCTTTCTCTTCTCCAAATATTCTTTCGAGTTTACCTGAATCTGTGTCTCCCAAATTACAATTCATAAAATTCCAAATAAAGCTTGTTGCTCTTTGCAGCCTCGATACTAATTGTTGATCCACAAGGCAAACAGCACAGGTTTTGCAGTAATGCAGTTGGGCTTCCATCCTTTCTGTTATTCAGCTGTGTGACCTTGGGCAAGTGACACACCCTCTCTGACATTTTCTTTATGGCTAAAATGAGGATACTATGTAAAGCTCTGGCTTATGTAAAAATTAAATGAGACGATGCATGTAAAACATAGCACCATGCCTGACAGTCTTATTAAAAGATGATTTCTGGGTTAGAAAAGCTAGCCATAACATTGGAAGGGCCAGACACTGTTTTCAAAAGTACTTTATTTATATTATCTCTAATAGTTCTCACCACTGAAAGACAGGTGTTTTATTATCATCCTCATTCTATGCGTGAAGAAATGAATTACAGTAATTGCCTGTGCGACCCTACAGACAGTACTGGCCCCCGAGAGTGTGAGCAGAATGTGTATTCTTAGTTCCTACAGCTTCCCACCCCCACGATGAGACAGGCATTGGCTGAGGCCAGGACCCTCCCGGACCACCCTGCCCTCATCTCTTGCTCTCTCTGGCTGTCTGTGCACCCCCTGCGTTGGAAGTCAGGCCACCTGACATGAGAATCCCTTCTCTCCCAGCCTTTGCTGGAGCCCAAAGCCCTGGACCTCTGTCGGGGAGCCTCAGTCTGCTTCTAAACAACCTGTCAGGCTGCCAGAGGGCTGGGCGGCCTGTCTGCTTTTATCAGGGCAGCTGACAGAGCTGGGCAGGCTTGGCAACAGCTTCAGCTATGAACAGAATCTCAATGAAGGCTTTCACCCAACCTATAGTATGTGTTTATGACCTGGGAGTCCTGCCCTGGCAGCTGGGGAGGAGAGTAAATATTGCAGGCTTGGGGCCCAGCTGTCAACCCCTACCCCCCGCCTCCAATGATTAGATGGTTTCTTGTCCTCAGCCATGGTGAAAGCCATTCAGTTGTGTGTGTGTGTGTGTGTGTGTGTAATAGAGAAAGAGGGACTCCTCATTCACCAAGAAGCTGGTTCCCTGGGGTCAAGAAGGGTCCGGCAAACAGGGAGTATGGGAAGAGAAGGGGAGAAGAAGGAGGAGGCGACAAAGAATCTGAATCCAATGAGAAATAAAGATCAGAGGGAAGTAAAGGCACCCTGGAAAATAAGAAAGTATGTCGACTATCTCAGATGACCTAATCTGACACTGTTGCACCTAAATGTGTTTACTGACTGAAGAATTCTAGAGGTTTTGAGGTGGAAGGACAAAATAGCCCCTTACAAAATTGATTTAAACATTATCTTTTATCTTCAAAAGGCACACAACCTAAATCGGTAACATAAGTCCCAAATAGGTTTCAGTCAATCAGTTCTTATTCTCACCACTGGGATATACCACTGCTCTACTGCTCTAGTCACCCTCCCCACAGTTCTTCTGTGGGATGGCCATGGGTTGTGCCTTCCGATGCTCCAAAAAATACCCGAACCAATGGCCTCAACGTGGGCAGGAAGGATTCAACAAGCCTTGTCATGAGCCAGGCACTGAGCACAGGGGATGAGGCCTGCATCCTCAGGCAACTCCTCGTGCAAAGGGGGAGGCAGGCCCAGTATCGGGTTATAACGGTGCAGCAGAGTCAGGCTGGAGCAGCAGCAGTTTCCGCACGGACGCCACATGCTCTACACCAGGCACGTTTCAGTTCAGTTCAGTTCAGTCACTCAGTTGTGTCCTACTCTTTGTGACCCCATGGACTGCAGCATGCCAGGCTTCCCTGTCCATCACCAGGAACCTCCTCAAACTCATGTCCATCAAGTCAGTGATGCCATCTAACCCTCTCATCCTCTGGCGTCCCCTTCTCCTCCTGCCTTCAATCTTTGCCAGCATCGGGGTCTTTTCCAGTGAGTCAGTTCTTTGTATCAGGTGGCCAAAGGATTAGAGTTTCAGCTTCAACATCAGTCCTTCCAATGAATATTTAGAACTGACTTCCTTTAGGATTTCCCTTAGGATTGACTGGTGGATCTCCTTGCAGTCCAAGGGACTCTCAAGAGTCTTCTCCAACACCACAGTTCAAAAGCATCAGTTCTTCAGCGCTCAGCTTTCTTTATAGTCCAACACTCACATCCATACATGACTACTGGAAAAACCATAGCTTTGACTAGATGGACATTTGTCACAAGTAATGTCTCTGCTTTTTAATATGCTGTCTAGGTTGTTCATAGCTTTTCTTCCAAGGAGGGCTGCAGTCACCACCTGTAGTGATTTTGGAGCCCAAGAAAATAAAGTCTGACACTGTTTCCATTGTTTCCTCGTCTATTTGCCATGAAGTGATGGGGCCGATGCCATGATCTTCATTTTCTGAATTCTGAGATTTAAGCCAACTTTTTCACTCTCCTCTTTCACTTTCATCAAGAGACTCTTTAGTTCTTCATCACTTTCTGTCATAAGGGTGGTGTCATCTGCATATCTGAGGTTATTTATATTTCTCCTGGCAATCTTAATTCCAGCTTGTGTTTTATCCAACCCAGCATTTCTCATGATGTACTCTGCATATAAGTTAAACAAGCGGGGTGACTATATACAACCTTGACAGACTCCTTTCCTAATTTGGACCAGTCTGCTGTTCCATGTCTGGTTCTAACTGTTGCTTCTTGACCTGCATACAGAATTCTCAGGAGACAGGTCAGATGGTCTGGTATTCCCGCTATTGAAGAATTTTCCATAGTTTATTGTGATCCACACAGTCAAAGGCTTTGGTATAGTCAATAAAGCAGAAGTAGATGTTTTTCTGGAACTCTCGTGCTTTTTCAATGATCCAGTGGATGTTGGCAATTTGATCTCTGGTTCCTCTGCCTTTTCTAAATCCAGCTTGAACATCTGGAAGTTCATGGTTCGCATATTGTTGAAGCCTGGCTTGGAGAATTTTGAGCATTACTTTGCTAGCGTGTGAGATAAATGCTATTGTGCAGTAGTTTGAACATTCTTTGGCATTACCTTTCTTTGGAATTGGGAGGAACACTGACCTTTTTTAGTCCTGTGGCCACTGCTGAGTTTTCCAAATTTGCTGGCATACACAGTGCAGCACCTTCACAGCATCATCTTTTAGGATTTGGAGTAGCTCAACTGGAATTCCATCACCTCTGCTAGCACTGTTCCTAGTGATGCTTTCTAAGGCCCACTTGACTGTGCATTGCAGGATGTTTGGCTCTAGATGAGTGATCACACCATTGTGGTTATCTGGGTCATGAAGATCATTTTTGTAGAGTTATTTTGAGTATTCTTGCTACTTCTTAATATCTTCTGCTTCTGTTAGGTCCATATCATTTCTGTCCTTTATTGAGCCCATCCTTGCATGAAATGTTCCCTTGGTATCCCTAATTTTCTTCAGATTTCTAGTATTTCCCATTCTATTGTTTCTCTCTGTTTCTTTGCAGGGATCACTGAGGAAGGCTTTCTCATCTCTCCTTGCTATTCTTTGGAACTCTGCATTCAAATGGGTGTATCTTTCCTTTTCTCTTTTGCCTTTCATGTCCTTTTCTTTTTCTCAGCTATTTGTAAGGCCTTCTTGGACAACCATTTTGCTTTTTTGCATTTCTTTTTCTTGGGGATGGTCTTGATCCCTGCCTCCTGTACAATGTCACGAACCTCCATTCATAGTTGTTTAGGCACTCTATCAGATCTAATCCCTTGAATCTACTTCTCACCTCCACTGTATAATTGTAAGGGATTTGACTTTGGTCATATCTGAATAGTCCAGTGGGTTTCCCTACTTTCTTCAATTTAAGTCTGAATTTGGCAATAAGGAGTTCATGATCTGAGCCATAGTCAGCCCCCAGCCTTATTTTTGCTGACTATATACAGCTTCTCCATCTTTGGCTGCAAATAATATAATCAATCTGATTTCAATATTGACCATCTGGTGATGTCCATGTGTAGAGTTGTCTCTTGTGTTGTTGGAAGAGGGTATTTGCTATGACCAGTGCGTTCTCTTGGCAAAACTCTGTTAGCCTTTGAACTGCTTCATTCTGTACTCCAAGGCCAAATTTGCCTGTTACTCCAGGTGTTTCTTGGCTTCCTACTTTTGTATTCCAGTCCCCTATAATTAAAAGGACATCTTTTTTGGGTGTTAGTTCTAGAAGGTCTCATAGGTCTTCATAGAACTGTTCAACTTCAGCTTCTTCAGCATTACTGGTTGGGGCATGGATTTGGATTACTGTGATATTGAATGATTTGCCTTGGAAACAAATAGAGATCATTCTGTCATTTTTGAGATTGCATCCAGGTACTGTATTTCGGACTCTCTTGTTGGCTGTGATGGCTACTCCATTTCTTCTATGGGATTCTTGCCCACAGTAGTAGAAATAATGGTCATCTGAGTTAAATTCACCCATTCCAGTCCATTTCAGTTCACTGATTCCTAAAATGTCAGTTTCACTCTTGCCATCTCTTGTTTGACCACTTCCAATTTGCCTTGATTCATGGACGTAACAGTCCAGATTCCTATGCAATATTGCTATTTATAGCATCAGACTTTACTCCCATCACCAGTCACATCCACAACTGGGTGTTGTTTTTGCTTTGACTTCGTCTCTTCATTCTTTCTGGAATTATTTCTCCAGTAGCATATTGGCCATCTACCGACCTGGGAAGTTCATCTTTCAGTGTCCTATCTTTTTGCCTTTTCATACTGTTCATGGGGTTCTCAAGGCAAGAATACTGAAGTGGTTTTCCATTCCCTTCTCCAGCAGACCACGTTTTGTCAGAACTCTCCACCATGACCCGTCCATCTTGGGTTGCCCTACATGGCATGGCTCATAGTTTCATTGAGTTCAACAAGGTTCTGGTCCATGTGATCAGATTAATTAGTTTACTGTGATTGTGGTTTTCAGTCTGTTTGCCCTCTGATGGAGAAGGATAAGAGGCTTATGAAAGCTTCCTGATGGAAGAGACTGACTGAGGGGGAAACTAGGTCTTGTTCTGATGAGTGGGGCCATGCTCAGTAAATCTTTAATCCAATTTTTTGTTAATGGGCAGGGTTGTGTTTCCTCCCTGTTGTTTGACCTGAGGCCAAACTATGGTGGAGGTAATGAAGATAATGGGGACCTCCTTCAAAAGGTCCCACACAGGCTGCATTCAGTGCCCCCAACCCTGCAGGAGGCCACCACTGACCCACACCTCTGCCAGAGACTCCTGGACACTCACAGGCAAGTCTGGGTCAGACTTGTGGGGTCTTATGGGGTCACTGCTCCTTTCTCCTGGGTCCTAGTGTGCACAAGGTTTTGTTTGTGCCCTCCAAGAGTCTGTTTCCCTAGTCCTGTGTAAGTTCTGGCGGCTCCATGATGGGGTTAATGGAGGTCTTATGCCATACCCAGGTCTACTACACCCAGAGCCCCCGTCCTTGGAGCTGCCCACTGTTGACCCGTACCCCCACAGGAGACACTCAAACACAATTCTGTCTCAGTCTCTGTGGGGTCTCTGGGTCCTGGTGCGCACAAGATTTGTTTGAGCCCTCCAAGCATCTCTGGCGGGTATGGGGTTTGATTCTAAATGCAATTTCACCCCTCCTACCGTCTTGCTGGGACTTCTCCTTTGCCCTTGGATGTGGGGTATCATTTTTGGTGGGATCCAACTTTCTCCTGTCGACAGTTATTCAGCAGCGAGTTGTAATTTTGGAGTTCTCACAGGAGAAGATGAGCTCATGGCCTTCTACTCTGCCATCTTAGTATTATTAAATCATGGCATGTTTACATGACCCCTAATCCCAGCATGGGTCCTGGGCAGATGCTGTCAGATTTATTGCAGAGATGAAGAAACTAGGGCTAATCCAGTCAGTGATGGGAGAGCAAACAGGATTTTTTAATATTTAAAATAATTTTATATATTTATTTATTTGGGCTATGCTGGGTCTTTGTTTCTGCAAGGGCTTTTCTCTAATTGTGGCGAGTGGGGGCTACTTTATAGTTACAGTGCACAGACTTCTTATCGTGGCAGCTTCTTTTGTTGCAGAGCATGGACTGTAGGGCATGCAGGCTTCAGCAGCTGTGGTTCCTGGTCTCTAGAACACAGGCTCAATAGTTGTGGTGCATAGACTTAGTAGCTGTGCCACGTGTGGGATCTTCCCAAACCAGGGGTCGAACCTGCATCTCCTGGCATTGGCAGGCAGATTATTTCATCACTGAGCTGCCAGAGAAGCCTGACAAACAGAATTTAAATCCAGGCCTCTCTTATTTCAAAGTTTGGGTTTTTCTACTCTATTGGCTCCTGTAATGAAGAAGAAAGTGATCTAGGAGGACAGAAAATAAGCCCATCCTGGGAGGGTGGTCAGGAAAGTCTTTGGGAAGACTTAGTGCTGTATTGCGTCTCAGAGGATAAGTAGAGTTGGCCAGGCATCCACAAGCAGGGTGGGGAGAGTTTGGGGGATGGGGAAGATCACATGATAAACATGAAGTATGACAATGGCATGACTTTCTTGGAAATTCAAGAGGGTCCTAGAAGCGACTGATGCTATAGAAATGTGATAAGATACAACAAGGCCCCAGAAATAGGTAGGGCCAGATCATGAAAGCTTTTCACAATAGAGCATTATCCTCAGGTCCTTGGGGAAGCAATGGAGGTTTATTAAATGGAGGAGTGACATGGTCGAATTCGTGCTTGGAATAGTTATCTCCAGCCATGTGTAGAGGATGAATTGAAGGAGGGAAGATTGGAGGCTCCTTCAGCATCTATCCATCCATCTCCATTTGTCTCCATCATTTATCCATGTCTTGGTGTCCTCTGTCTTCTCTCTGCTTGTATCTATCTAGTTATCAGTCTCTACCTCTCTCTGACCTGTATTATTCATCTGGTCCCTCAGCCTCTCTATATAACTCTAGACAAGACACATCACCACTCTGACAAGGGTCCCTCATCAATAAAATGAGGATCATAATGCCAGCCTGAAAAGGTTAGACGAGGAATTAAGTGTGATACTGCATGGGAGATCTTTTTACATATTACAAAGTACCATACAAATGTGAAGGATTATTGTTATCTAGCTACTGTTCTTTCAGGTATTATGTTTTGTGGGGTTTTATTTATTTATTCATTTTTAATTAGAGGATAATTGCTTTACAATATTGTGTTGGTTTCTGCCGTACATCAACATGAATCAGCCATATACACGTGGCCCCTCACTCTTGAACCTCCCTCCCATCTCCTACCCCATCCCACACTCTAGATTGTCACAGAGCACCTGGTTTGAGCTCCCTGCTTCATACAGCAAATTCCCATTGGTTATCTATTTTAACGCATGGTAATGGACTCTCTTAATTTGTCCCACCCTCTCCCTCCCCCACTGTGTCTGTTCTCTGTGTAAGTGTCTCCACTGCTGCCTTGCAAATAGGTCCATCAGTACTATTTTTCTAGATTCCGTATATATGTATTAATATATGATTTTTGTTTTTCTTTTTCTGCCCTACTTTACTCTGTATAATTATTTTTTGTTTTGTTTTTTTAACAAGCATTCATTGAGCATCTAGGCTAGGCATCTTGCTATTTATCCAGTAATACAGTGAGTTTACAATGAATCAAAAACAATATCAGCCTTCTGGAGGGCTAAAGCAGAAGTATTCAGAAAACGAGATTAGAAGCCTCAGTCATATTTTCCTAATTTGCTGTCTGTCTGCCTCTTTGCCTATCTGTTTATCCACCCATCTCTCTCTGACTCTGGTTGTGCTTACATCTGAGGCAGAACCATCCAAGTCACCTTGGCCCTTACCTGCCCTCTCATATACAGACCACCTTTCAATGTGCAATTTTTGAGAACCATGCTCTTAAAATAAGAGAGAAAATGAAAAGACCTGTATTAGATGATTTCCTTCTTCACAGTTTTAGAACTCTCTCTACTCCTTCCCATTCATGTGTCTCAGGCACTTTCCTGAAGATGCGAGGCGATCCCA
Source organism: Redunca redunca (assembly GCA_006410935.1). Taxonomy (NCBI): domain Eukaryota; kingdom Metazoa; phylum Chordata; class Mammalia; order Artiodactyla; family Bovidae; genus Redunca; species Redunca redunca. The sequence continues at coordinate 117,882 of SJYQ01000787.1, read as the reverse complement.
CATATCTGACCCTACCACATTTTATAAATCAAAAAAGCTAGGTTGGAAGACCTGAGAAACTGATTTCATTGAATTATACTCCCTCTGCGACTAACCAAGGACTGCCAGGTGGTCCTGAGGCCACTCCAAACACCCACATCTTTAACAAAGACGGTAAAAGAGCTCATGGTGACTTTGCCCTGTAAGCCCTTTGTCTCTGAAATGTCCATTAAGAACCAGTTTTGTACAATGGATAAGCTCTGTGAATCAATCAGGTTACTCAACCACTCTCATCCTCGACGGCAGAATCAACAAGAGGAAGATAATACTTCCTGTTAGGGTTGCTGTAAGGATTTAATGATGTAATGTCCAGTGTGAAATGTTTAACACAAGGCCTGACTCTGTGTGGTCAGTGAACTGACCCAGAGCCGGGACTCAGATTCATTTTTCCTTTAGTAATGAAGCACACTGTCACTAACCTTGACACCCTGTTTCTGTGGTTTTGTATGTGGCTGCGTGCTTGTGTGTCTGAAAGCAGATGTGTCCTTGTGCAGTTGTAGTTATATATGGCTGTTTCAAATTTCAGTGCACAACTTACGCCTGCTAAGTACCAGAATAGCGCCGCTCAGTGGAACTTTCTGTGAAGTAGTGTTCTTTTGCACTGACTGTTTAACAATAGCCACCAGCCACACATGACTTTTGAGCACTTGCAAATGTGGCTAGTGCAACTGAGGAAATAAATTTTTTAAAACTAATTTTAATTAATTTAAATGTAAATACTTACAAGTGACTATTATATGAGACGATGCAACCCTAGACTATGCCCATGTTTCTAATGACACCTGAGATAATGATTAGGGGATAAAAAAAAATCCCCCGAACACCTGCTATGTTTTAGGCACTTGGACATTCACTAGCTCATTAAACCCATGTCAGCCCTGAGAGAGGGCTGACCTTATTGCCACTTTCTATTTGCTGACAAGGAGATTGAGACAGAGAAACAGAGGGACTCCTTCAGTGTCACACAGCCAGTCCAGGGTCTGAGCCTAGAGCTCCAGTTCCAAAGCCCTTCTCTCTTCGTGACCTGTGCTACTCTGCCTTTTAGAAGTGTTTCCTGTCTGCCAAAGCAGCGACTCCCTCAGGGAGCACTCAGGGGGTGGTGCCTGGGGGCAGTGAAGCCCTTTCAGTGCCAGTGAGACCCACCTGATCCGGCCCTTCAGCGACCTCTCTGACCTCTTCTCCCATGACCCTCTGCCTCCCTCACTGCTCTGCATACCAGCTTCCTTGCTTTTCAATGATCTCTCAAGGGATGCTCTCACCTGGAGGGTCTTCCTACAGGTACTTCCTCACCTGGCTCCAGTCTGATCACTCCAGCTGCAGGATGGAGAGTGAATTTGGGTGGTGAGGGAGAGAAGGAGGTATTTTGAGTAGAATTACAAGAGGTCAGCTGGGTGGCTCCTGCCATAGTTCAGAACCACAACATCCAGTGTCAAAAACCAAGCCATAGCCTCACCCAGAGCCTCACAGACTGCTAAGAGTCAGACCTGGAATGACCTTCAAGAACGTCTGGTGTAAGCCCTTCTTTGAAGAATGATGAAACAGAGGCCTGAAGACAAGAAGGAGATTTTCCCAAGGTTGGCTGAGTTGGTATAAGAGCTCCCATTTTCCTGATACGATCTTTGGCTGCTATGATCTTGTTCCTGCATCACAAGGCCATCATAAAAATAGAGGTTTTACTACAACCAACTTACTTTTTTTTAACCTCCAGTCCAATCTTTCTTTCATGTTTAGAGACAACCCCTATTTTCTTAAAGGCCACTGACCCACCTAAAAGGCAGGAATTCCGTTCTCCCTAAACAAATCAAGTTTTAACAAAGAATGAACAAATCTTTCCCCCAGAAGTCTAAGCATGTCCACTAGAAAACACAGAAATCCATAGACAATGACTTGGAGGAAAATAGAAAATTTTTATTCTGTTTTTTTTTTTAGCAATGAAGGGGGAAAAGCCCACAAAAGCCCAAACATAACTTTTCCGATGCCTGATAATGTTCTTCTCTCATCTCTCATTTCCCCACAACTATTTTGTCTTAAGGCTCTGGGAGCCTATGTGAAGCTGCTGTGTGGTTTTTATCTCTATGATTAAAGTGTTGCACTTTATTGAGTTCTTTACATCAGCAGCAAAATCTCCAATGCAGGATTTTACATAACACCTCGTTTTCTTCTCGCACCATTACTGTTACTAACCTGGTGGCAATAAACAGAAAATACAGCTTCGCATATGATGTACTCTTCATTTTTGTTCCGATAGCACGAAGGAAAACAAAAAGCAGAGGATAAAGAGAACAGGGAAGAATGTTTTTTCCTGTTATATCCCTTTGATGTCTGCCTTTCTCTCTCCCTGTTCCTTGTCAACATTTCCATCAGCAGGTCGAGGATGGAGATCATCTCTGCTCAGGGATGTTTTCTTCTCCATCAGAACTCATCCATTTATTCAATTAACAAGGATTTCCTCAGCACTTCCTACGTGCCAGTCATTGTGCTAGGTGTTGGAGATACCAAAATTTCAGGTCCTGCCAGTGCTGGTTCCAGTGGAGGCAATAGACACACACTGCAATAATAATGAAACAGTGAGATGAGTGTAACAAAAACAGAAGGCTGAGTGAAAACATAAGTGAAAGAGGGCATGGTCCACCGTACTCATGTGGGTGAAGGAAACTTCTGCAGAGGTAGTGATGCTTGACTTGGGCCCTAGAGAATGTCTAGGTAAAGCAAGGCTTTCTTGGTCAAGGGAATGGCACAACTGAAGCCTTGGCAGGCACACGGCATGGTCTGAAACTGTCCACGTGGCATGATGAAACCATCAGATGCCTGTTAGCAGACGGTAGGAAATGAGGTTGGAAATGGAGGCAGGCCATTGCGGATCTGATACTCATATGCATAAAAACCTTCCATGACTCCCCTAAGACCAGTCCAAAATTAGAGGATCAGGCAGAATGGCCTAGGGGGAAGAACTTGTACTCTGAATAGAAGATCTAGGTTTTGCCCTTGGCTCTGCTACTTACTAGCTGTGTAAGGTGTTAAAAATGGGTACAGTAAGAATAAAATAATGACTGTGAACAAGTTTTGGAACACGTGTATACCTGTGGCAGATACATGTTGGTATATGGCAAAACCAATACAATATTGTAAAGTAATTAACCTCCAATTAAAATAAATAAATTCATATTTTTTAAAAAAAGGAAAAGGGATGGGGGAGCAGAATTCCAGACAATTCCAAGAGTCAGAGAAGTCACAAACTCATTCTACGTGGTTTTTTAAAAATATTTTTATTGGAGTATCGTTGATAACTAACTTCAGTTATTATGATAATCTCTAGATCCATCCATGCTGCTGCAAGTGGCATGATTTCATTCTCTTTGTGGCTGAGTAATATTCCATTGTATATATGCACCACATCTTCTTTATCCATTCATCTGTCGGTAGACATTTAGGTTGCTTCCATATCTTGGCTGTTGATGAAGGTTTTGATATGGTTGTGGATGAAGAAACCTGAAATGTCTTGAGACTTCCCTAAAAACCAAGAGATAAAGCCTAACTCATCCCTACACCTCCTCATCCAACCCTTGCTCACCTCTCACAACTGCTCCCTCACCCCGATCTGTTTCCTGGATGAGTGATGCGTCCACAACAATTAATCTTTTCTGTTTGGAGGGAGAGTCTGTAGCAAAGTAATGGATTGAGAAAACCCTTGTCCTCATCCCATTTGCATTCCAGCAGGGAACCCTGGCAAACTGCAGCCCATGGGGCCACAGAGAATCGGACATGACCGAGCAACTGATCGACAGCAAGGGAGCCCAGGTGTTTGAGTATGTGTGTGAGGGTTTATGACTTTTTAATCATATTCTGATTCTGTATCCTTTCAAAAATGTGCAATAGGCATATGTTTAACTACATTAATAAAGAGCTCTATTTTTATAGGAAACAAATGATTGCTTAGGAAACATCTTTCTTTCTCTCTAATTGCCATTTTTGGGAAAAACAACTGGTTTGTATCAAAATGTCATAACCTAAGTCCACAGACCATGTGATAGCATCTTATTCTAACTGGGGACAAGTACCTAGGGGGCAAACAGCCAACTCAAGCTGGTAAGATGACAGCACCCCCAAGTCTTAGGGAATGGCCCCACCATTCACCCAGCTGCCCAAGCCAGAAGCCTGGGAATCAGACCAGTTTTGATCCCATACTGAGCAGTCTCATTTATACCTTATAATGTGCCTCGTATCTGTACCCACATTTTCGTCCTTACCCCCCTACTTTAATTCATAATCTTATCTTTTTTTATTTAGTCTTCACTTGGACTATGACAAAAATATTCTAACCATTCTATGCCTTTGAGCCTCTAACCTCCAATTCTTCCTCACCACAGCCTGTGGAACAGTCTTTTCATAAGGCACACGTAATTGTGTTGTACTTCCATAAAATACTTCTCTAGCTCTCTATTTTCTATTGTGCGGGACAAGTCCCAATGCCTTAGTGGCTTGCAAGGCCTGCCATGAGTGGGTCCTTGAAAGCTTCTCCAGTTCCTCTCCTCACCCCACCATCCCTCCACCTCGTACCCTTCGATGGTACTAACTAAACACCTTATAGTTCCCAAAACAGACTGGGTGGGTTTTGCTCTCAGGCTTTTGGCTCACTCTCCTCCCTCTGTCTAGGATGCCCTTCTCTCCTAGGAGCTAGCAGCCCCTCGCATTCTCACCTACTCAGTGAGAACTTTCTAGTCTTTCAACACCTTGCTCAGCAGTTCTTCTTCCACAGTCTTCCCTGACCACCCACTGAACCCATGGTTCGCTCAGCTGTGACTTCACCCCATGTTCGCACACCTCCCAGAGCACCTGGAAGGCTCATGGACACTTAGTCATCTCTTTATCTCCCCCCCCCCATACCATGACAAGAGAGAGAGTGGTGGGGAAGGGGAACAGGAGGAGAGAGGAGTGAAGAGAAAAGAGAGAAGCGCAGGAAGGGAGAGGAGGGGAGGGAGGGGAGACCCAAGGAACAGACTGGATCCCCTGCCTACACCTTCTCCTCCCTGCCCTTCCCCGCTGCTGCCTACACTGAATACATCAGGCAGGGACCATCGTATTGTTCTCTGGGACAAAGTTCATAATTTCAGCATGAATGCTGGCACCCTGGAACGCTTTTTTGCAAATCAGCAACATCTCCTCTTCTGAATAGGAAGACCACATTAGCGTGGGGACAGGGCTGCATTACCATCTTGCAGCGTTTGTCTCCCCACAGGGTCATGCCGAAGATGAGGCCATGAACCCAAGTCTTAAAGGAGATCATGTGGGAAAGGCTAGCAGAATCTGTCCTTAGAGGTCACAGAAAGAAAAAAATATTAAACTGTGCAAGGCAGTAAAATGAGATGATTAAAAAATATAAAGCTCTCAGGGCATAACGGACCCTGGGTGTGTGCATGTTCAGTGGTGTCCAGCTCTTTATGACCCCATGGACTGTAGCCCTCCAGGCTCTTCTTGTCCATGGAATTTTCCAGGCAAGAACACTGGAGTGGGTTGCCCAGAAAAGTCACCAAATCTGCTTTCTGAGTGGAGCAGAGGAGGGGCTCTTCTCCAGAGTCACAGATCATGAGAAGAGAAGAGCCAGGATGAACTTGCTGGGGGGGAAAAGCACTACCGTTTCCTGAGGACCTACCACAGCCCCAGCTCAGCAGTTAGCCCTGCATTTATTACCTCTCTGGATGAGCTAACAAACTCCTCTAGGAGACATCTCCAAGCATTCAGACCACACATATTTATTGAGCTCTCAACATGTTCCTGGGGGTGCCCTAGTTTCATCAGCTTTTGATTTATAATGAAGCAACATTAACTTTTAATTATGAAATTAAAATGTCCCTCGGCTCTCCCAGGCTTAAATATTATATCTCACTGCTTTTCTCCATTTGTCTCATCTTCCTGCTCAGACTGCAGCTTTCCACAGGAAGGCCCGCCTGTTCCACTTGGATCTGTGTCCATTCTAGATGCAGGAATAACACTTGGGTGACCCCCAAGGGCGAGAATCAAACGGAGGCTCTGGAGGCTATGTGATGTAAATTAGAGTCCTAGTTCAGCCTTTAACCTGCCATGAGATCTTCACAAGTTGGTCTCCAAGCATCTTCTGACAAACAAAGATCACTATTCCATTTACTTCAGTGAATCCTTGAGAGAATCAAATAAGCTAATTGGTGTGAGAATAGTTTTTATGTGCTAGATAATAAGTATTGTCAGTAGATGTTCTCTTGAACAAGGAAGCAGTTTATAGAGTGCCTGATGTACTATGGACGGAGGTTGGTGACATTGTACAGGAGACAGGGATCAAGACCAGCCCCATGGAAAAGAAATGCAAAAAAGCAAAATGGCTGTCTGGGGAGGCCTTACAAATAGCTGTGAAAAGAAGAGAAGCGAAAAGCAAAGGAGAAAAGGAAAGATATAAGCATCTGAAAACAGAGTTCCAAAGAATAGCAAGAAGAGATAAGAAAGCCTTCCTCAGCGATCAGTGCAAAGAAATAGAGGAAAACAACAGAATGGGAACGACTAGAGATCTCTTCAAGAAAATTAGAAATACCAAGGGAACATTTCATGCAAGGATGGGCTCAATAAAGGACAGAAATGGTATGGACCTAACAGAGGCAGAAGATAATAAGAAGAGATGGCAAGAATACACAGAAGAACTGTACAAAAAAGATCTTCACGACCCAGATAATCACGATGGTGTGATCACTCACTAGAGCCAGACATCCTGGAATGTGAAGTCAAGTGGGCCTTAGAAAGCATCACTATGAACAAAGCTAGTGGAGGTGATGGAATTCCAATTGAGCTACTCCAAATCCTAAAAGGTGATGCTGTGAAAGTGCTGCACACAATATGCCAGTAAATTTGGAAAACTCAGCAGTGGCCACAGGACTGGAAAAGGTCAGTTTTCATTCCAATCCCAAAGAAAGGCAATGCCAAAGAATGCTCAAACTACCGCACAATTGCACTCATCTCACATGCTAGTAAAGTAATGCTCAAAATTCTCCAAGCCAGGCTTCAGCAAGACGTGAACTGTGAACTTCCTGATGTTCAAGCTGGTTTTAGAAAAGGCAGAGGAACCAGAGATCAAATTGCCAACATCCTCTGGATCATCAAAAGAGCAAGAGAGTTGCAGAAAATCTATTTCTGCTTCATTGACTATGCCAAAGCCTGTGACTGTGTGGATCACAATAAACTGTGGAAAATTTGGAAAGAGGTGGGAATACCAGACCATCTGACCTGCCTCTTGAGAAACCTATATGCAGGTCAGGAAGCAACAGTTAGAACTGGACATGGAACAACAGACTGGTTCCAAATAGGAAAATATCAAGGCTGTATCTTGTCACCCTGCTTATTTAACTTCTATGCCAAGTATATCTTGAGAAACGCTGGGCTGGAAGAAGCACAAACTGGAATCAAGATTGCTGGGAGGAAGATCAATAACCTCAGATATGCAGATGACACCACCCTTATTGCAGAAGGTGAAGAGGAACAAAAAGGCCTCTTGATGAAAGTGAAAGAGGAGAGTGAAAAAGTTGGCATAAAGCTCAACATTCAGAAAACTAAGATCATGGTATCTGGTCCCAACACTTCATGGGAAATAGATGGGGAAACAGTGGAAACAGTGTCAGACTTCATTTTTGGGGGCTCCAAAATCACTGCAGATGGTGACTGCAGCCATGAAATTAAAAGACGCTTACTCCTTGGAAGAAAAGTTATGACCAACCTAGATAGCATATTAAAAAGCAGAGACATTACTTTGCCAACAAAGGTCCGTCTAGTCAAGGCTATGGTTTTTGCAGTAGTCATCTATGAATGTGAGAGTTGGACTGTGAAGAAAGCTGAGCACCAAAGAATTGATGCTTTTGAACTGTGGTGTTGGAGAAGACTCTTGAAAGTCCCTTGGACTGCAAGGAGATCCAACCAGTCCATTCTAAAGGAGATCAGTCCTGGGTGTTCTTTGGAAGAAATGATGCTAAACCTGAAACTCCAGTACTTTTGCCACCTCATGCGAACAGTTGACTCATTGGAAAAGAGTCTGATGCTGGGAGGGATTGGGGGCAGGAGGAGAAGGGGATGACAGAGGATGAGATGCTGAATGGCATCACCGACTCGATGGACATGAGTTTGAGTGAACTCCAGGAGTTGGTGATGGACTGGGAGGCCTGGCGTGCTGCAATTCATGGGGTCGCAAAGAGTGGGACACAACTGAGTGACTGAACTGAACTGAACTGTATGTTTAAAAGTTAATGATTCACCTGAAGTTTTTCTCCTTGATAAGTTGGATGGCAGTTACTGATTGTCTTGTCATGGGTCTGGATGTTTTATGACCCTGCAGGCCAGGCAGGCAGTCCTCTGAATGCCTAGAAACTGGAGCAACAAGTATAGCTTTAGGTTAATGGAGCAAAACACTAATGTGAGGGAGTGAGTTGAAATTAGAAAAACAGGCCCCAACCCTACATGGACTGCCTAACAATTTCTACCTCTTTAAAAGACAAATTGGAAGTGGACAAAATATTTTTATTCCTTACCTTGCTGCTACAGATGCTTTTCCCCCACACATAAGCATTACTTTCACAAATTTCCTTTGTCCTGAAGTTTATTCTGCTGAGGCCAAAGAAGCTACAGATGCAGAAGCTGGGCGTTCAGAATGGCTTAGAGATGAGAGCTTAGTCCTAGACACTTTTAGTCATGTCGACTAAAACTATGGTCACAATCTGAAAGTAGAGTTATTTTATTTGGTGGGAATGTTTAGGACTCAGAGCATGGGGAGAAAAAACTGCTCCAAGGAGGCAGGAGGCTATAAACAAGTTTGCAACAAAAGGAGCAGGCAGTCTGAACATCAAAGATCAGGTATCAAGTTAAGGAAATTCAGCATTCTGTGTATGGGAAGATGTGAGCTTCTGGGCTCACTGAATTCATCCCTTTCGTGTGCACCTCAGCTGTCTGGGGCCAATCCTGTTCCCTTCTTCACTGCTTCTTGCATTCCGCCAGCTCCTCAGCAATCACCGTGGTGGGTGGCAGCATCTGCTGGATCGCAGTTTTGGGAGCCCTCATTCACATTTGGATGCCAGAAATTGCTGATGGCTGTGACATTTCTTGTTTAATAATATGGCAGGAGATATTTTCATTTCACAATCAGAAAGACAAAGATTTGAATTTCAGTTCTGCCCCCTGTGAGCTCCTTGCCTCGGTGTGATAACAGTGTTTACTATGACATAAGGTTGTTATTACAAGACCCTACACAGAAGGCAATGGCAACCCACTCCAGTATTCTTGCCTGGAGAATCCCAGGGATGGGGGAGCCTGGCGGGCTGCCGTCTATGGGGTCGCACAGAGCTGGACACGACTGAAGCGACTTAGCAGCAGCAGCAGCACACAGGAAGCACTTAATACGTGTTGCTAGCTTCCAGTGCTGGGGTCATGGTTAACAGCACAGGTGGCAGAAACAGACTGGGTTCTACCAGTGACCACTGTGTGGTCTAGGGGCTCCCTTGCAAGCTGCTTAACCTCTCTTAGTTTCCTTACTTGTCAATGATGTTTCCATCAGATAAAGTTGTGGGAGAGCTCCAGAGTGTCTGGCATGTAACAAGTACCATCTCTTTTTTTTGGGGGGGGGGTGCTGCACTTGGTCTTAGTTGAGGCACTCAGGATCTTCATTGAGGTGAGCTGGCTCTCTAGTTGCAGCACGTGGACTTAGTTGCCTCGTGGCATGTGGAAACTTAGTTCCCTGAACAGGGATCAGACCCATATACCCCGTATGGAAGGTGGATTCCTAACCATTGGACTGCCAGAAAAGTCTCCCATCTTTTTACTATTATCCTCCCTCCATAGCTCCGCTGGCTAGAACCTAGGCCCCCAAACTCCTATCACTACATCCTTCCCAACCCCTTTCTCTGAGTCCAGGATACCTGGTTCATTCATTCACTCACTGATTTTTGTCACTCAGCAAATGCCCCCTGAGGACTTACTAAGAGCTAGATCCTGTAAGACACCCTGAAGGTACAGAGGTGAGCCAGGGATAGCCCCAGCCTTTATAGACCACTCCCTCCTCCTTAAATCCTTTCTCTTTTTTTCCCCCCTTTTTTCTCTCGGTTTTCATGAAACCACATTGTCCTTGTCTCCCCCTCCTTCTCTGGCCACTTCCCAGTCTCCCTCCTTTGCTTCTTCCTTTACCCAAACTCCCAATCTTAGTGGATCCTAGGCTCAGTCTTGGGATCTCTTCTGGATCCACACTTTCTCCCGGTGATGTTAAGTAGCATCACCAAGCTAATGATACCCTTCTTTACAGCTCTAGTCCAGGCCCCTCCCCGAGGCTCCATTTTCATGTATTTAACTGCCTATTGGTATCTGATAGTCCTTTTTTTTTTAAACTTATTATTATTTTTTTTAACTTTACAATATTGTATTGGTTTTGCCACACACCAATATGAATCCGCCACAGGTGTACACATGTTCCCAATCCAGAACCCCCCTCCCACCCACCACTGCACCATCCCTCCAGGTCATCCCCGTGCAGAACTCTTGATTTCTTTACCACTCTCCCAACTGGTCTGTATCCCAGTTTCCTCCGTTTTCTCTGCAACACCACTATCTGCTCAGTTGCTCTAGTCACAAACCCTTGATCCATCTTTGATTCTTCTTGCACATAAGCCACGTACAGGTCCTATGGGGCTGTAGTCAAAATATTTATCAAATATGCCCGTCTCTTTTCATCTCTGTGTCATCACTCCAATTCAAGCTAGTATGATCTCTTAGATCAGTTCATCCACTGCCACCTATGCACCACTAAAATCCACTAACAACACAATAAGCAAGGTGATCCTTTCACAGCATTCCCCTATTGAGATGGCCTCCACTGCCCACAAGAAATGCTCCAAGCTCTGCCTCTGGCCTGCAAGGCCCTGTGTGAGCTGGACCCTTTAAGCTTCTCCAGTCTCACCTCTAGTGTTAACCACGATCCAGCCACTGGCCTGCTCTCCAGTCTTTGAAAATGTCATACTAGTCCTCATTTTAGGGCTTTTATTTGCCCAGAATTCTCTCATTGGATGGCTTGTTCTTATCGTCCTTCAAGGCTGAGCTCAAATATCAGAAGCCCTTCCTGATCACACTATATCAAATAGACCCTGCTCCATTCACTCGTTCATTCACCATCCTGTGGCTTACCTCCTGCATTCCTAGCATGCATTACAATCCACCATCACCTTGCTTAGTTGCTGTTCCTGGTGTGTCATCCCCACCAGGATGCCAGCTCCTCAAAGGCAGGAACCTCATCTCTCTTATTAACCCCCAAGTCCTGGAGCATGGTAAGTTCATACTACATATTTGCCAGAATGAATGAATAAGCTGGATGATAAATGCCTTGTGTGCCAAGTCGCTTCTGTGGTGTCTTACTTTGTGACCCCATGGACTTATAACCCATGAAGCTCCTCTGTCCATGGGATTCTCCAAGCAAGAATACTGGAGTGGGTTGCCATGACCTTCTCCAGAGGATCTTCCTGACCCAGGGATTTAACTCGTGTCTCTTAAGTCTCCAGCATTGTAGGTGGGTTCTTTACTACTGCCACCTGGGAATCCTGATAAATGCCTTAATAGAAGGGTATTTTAAAAATCTGTAGGAGTCCAAAGAAGAGAGCTGTTGTCCCTGGGAGAGTCAAGCAAGGCTTTATGGACAAGGGCCCATTCGGCCTGTCAGTGAAAGATTAGCAAGAAGTTACCAGGAGGGGAAACGGAGGGAGAGTAGGCAACCTGCCTGTAGGAATACAGACACAGAAGCACAAAGAGGAGCACCTGTGTGTGCTGGGGCGGTTTGCAAGGCTAGAGAGTGAGGAGAGGGGGCTACAGTCCATCCCCTTGCTGCTCTGGGCTGGCTGCCTGGGTTTCTTGTGTTTCTTTTCGTCTGCATCGATTCATTGCATGCTTTCTTGCAGCAGGAATTTCAGTCTGGCCACACTCCTGGTGAGGAGGGAAGCCTTCACTGGGCCACTTCAGAGATCCAGGCTCTGCGTGATAAAAGACATTGTTTTGTCTCTTGGAGTTGTTCAGTTGTTTTTAAGGAAAGATTCTGTATTTTTCTAAAAATTTCTCCTTCCTTCTTTAGGACATGCACCCTGACTTCCATAAATATCTACTTTTAACTTCTAAATAGATAGGATGATAATTTGTTTGATAATAAAAAGAGTAGATTTGGGGTTTTTCAGCCTGAGGTCCACGGGTAAACAGCTGCCTTTGCCATGAGAGTTTAGCAGGAGTCCTCTGGAAATTCTCTAACCCTCTTTGCTCCCTCATTCCCTACCTATTTGAGAGGCCAAGCCTAGTAGGATCATAGTCCCCAGCTCAGAGATGAAGGGGGTTATGTGGGGCTTCCTTCCTGTGATGAGGGCACCTGCCTTGCTGGACTGGAGCTCCTGCAAGCACGGCAGGATGGTGGGTGTGGGCTTGTACCCAGAGCCTGGGTTTGAGTCTCTGCCCCTTCCTGTTGCATCACTCTGGACAAGTTACTTAAACTCCCTGAGCTTTGGTTCCCTCCTCTGTACAAAGAGAAGAGTGAGCTGCTGTCCCTCCTCAACTTGCCCTCATCTTCGCCTAAGCTTCAGTTTCTTTCTCATCTCCAAATCTAAGATAAATCCCTCTGCCTTTTCTGGGTCGGGTTTCCCTTCCTACATCAGACTGAATATGTGGTAAACCCTGAAGTGTTGCCCTAAGGTGGAGGAGGCAGCCCCACAGCACAGCACCAGGCTCAGACTCTGGCTTGTGCCAGCCTAGGTGAAGCAGCTCAGAAAATAGAATAAAGGAAAAACTCATTTCCTCCCTGGTGTCTAGGAGGAAGCAAACTCCACACTAAATTATGTTCCAAATATGCCCTAAGGTAGTTTTAATTTTATTGGCACTGATTTTAATTTACTCGTTAGGCCCCTGTTGCAGAATGAGCTGTTGGCTGCTGGCAAGGGGACAGCCCTTCATCACTTGGTTTTGATTAAGGTTTGTAAGTTTGGAAGGGAAGAACAAAGATCCTCGTTCTATTCTCAGTCCCAATATTGTAATTAATGGCCCTGCATTAGCAGCACACCCCCTGATCTGACATAGCCACACAAAAAATGCACCTCATTTGACTGCTGGGAAAAAGTTCAGATGCAGCTGTTCATTCATTTAATTCATTCATTCTCCTATCCATTCATTGATTCATTTTCTATTCAATCTCCCACTAAACCTCTAGTGATAACCCACAATATACCAGGGCTTACTCTGGTTCTATGAATTTAAAAAAAAAACAAGAATGTATGGTCCCTTCTCTGAAAGAGTTCACATTCTAATGGGAGATGGAAATAAACAAAGCATGATTATCCCATGTGGTCAGTGCCAGGAGAGAGAATTGTGAGAGAACACAGGAGGCTGTTCACTCATCCCTGAAGGATAAAAATGGCTATTTGAATTTATCTTTTTGTACAAGTCAGGTGAACAGTTTTAGATGCTGTAATAAGCAGTCCCCAAGTCTCAATGGCTTAATATAGTAAAGGTTCGTTACAGTCTGATGCAGGTCAAGTGACTTGTCTGGCAGTTTTCCTCCCAGTGTTGACTTGGTGAACTAGCCTTTTTCCCTATTACGATACCATTGATTTTACATGTAGCTTCCATGCCCAAGAGCGAGAATGTGGGCAATTGCATATGTGTTTGATGACCAGGCCTCGAAGTGGCACTTATTACCACTGCCCACATCCCATTTGATCCCAACCAAATACCAAGGGAAACAGAGATGTTGTCCAGGATCCAGGAAAAAGATATGGAACTGGTGAGCATCTCCTTCGTTTGCCTTAAGTCTTAAGGTTGTCTCAGGGCTACCCAGATAAAGAGAACTTGTATTTCAGGCAGAAGAGGTATTCATTATATGTAAATATGGAGATGAAAGTCCACAAGCCTAGAGATTTGAAGTACTCCAGGCAGCTCCATAGGACTGAAGTACAGAGTATCAGACCAGAAGTTGTGAGAGCTGAGAGTAGGCAGGGGGCAAAGGCCAGATCGCACAGGGCCTTTTATAATATATGAAGGGGTTTGGAGTCTATCCTCTGAGAGATAGGGAGGGATAGAGCAGTTTCAGTTAAAGAAGTGCCATTATTTGTTTACATCTTAAAAGACTGCTCTGAAGCAGCAAGGAAATCAGGTCAGAAGCTATTGTAGTAAAATAAGAAAGAAATGATGGAATGGGGTCAGACTTGGTTCATATCCTAAATATGCTCATAGGCAGACAGACATGCTTTCTAGCCATATTTCAGTAACAAGTATATAAGTATACATATACAATACACAAGGATACCTATACAGTAACACGTACTGACATCAAGGCCCAGGCAAGAAGCTTTTTGCAGAAGATGAAGGGATTTATTTTAACAGAAGTGAGTGAAGTCGCTCAGTTGTGTCCAAATCTTTGTAGCCCCATGGACTATAGCCTACCAGGCTCCTCTATCCATGGGATTTTCCAGGCAAGAGTACTGGAGTGGGTTGCCATTTCCATTTTAACAGAATGTGAGAAGAAATCATGGAAAGTTTAAGAAAGCTGTATCTCTTTTCTCTCATCCAACAGCCACTTATAAAGATGCAGAAATTGAGGTACAGTGAACAGCTGCTACTGTTCATGGTTTTAGATTATGTGAACATTAGAACCAGAGTTAGGAACTCTGCTTGCCTTCCTTCCTCTGTTCTTATGGAGCAACACGAGACCATAAGGCCAGTTTAGGCACAAAACATAGTAGGATGGTGATGAAATTAGTATCTGTGGTCTTTGGTATTGCCAGAAAAGTGCTGAATATGTGCAATGAAGAAGAAAAAGAACTAGAACTTCAAGCTCAGACCCCCTGCAGGTTAATTTCCTAGACCCTTTTCTACTCCACTTAAAATCTAGACTCAGAGAGGGAAGAGATCTTAGAAACTAGATAATCTCTGGGTATTCCCTGATGCTCCAGTTGTAAGCACTTAGTATGTTCAGTGTGGTGGCCTGAGGTCAATCCTAGTCAGGGAACTAAGATCCTACAAGCCATGCAGCATGGCCAAAAAAATTAGAGAAAATAGATGATCCTTTAAATTTGTTGTGGAAGTACTAGCCAATGCAGTTGGACAAAAAAAGAAATTAGAAGCATAAAAACTGAAAAAGAGGAGATAAAGTTACTAGGTATATACGATAAGATTGTTGTTGTTCAGTGGCTCAGTCATGTCCAACTCTTTGTGACCCCATGGACTTCAGTACACCAGACTTCCCTGTCCATCACCAACTCCCAGAGCCTGCTCAAATTCGTGTTCATCGAGTTAGTAATGCCACCCAATGATCTCATCCTCTGTCGTCCCCTTCTCCTCCTGCCTTCAACCTTTCCCAGCATCAGGGTATTTTCCAGAGTCAGATTGCATCAGTTGGGGCCAAAATATTGGAGTTTCAGCTTCAGCATCAGTCCTTCCAATGAATACTCAGGACTGATTTCCTTTAGGATTGACTAGTTTGGTCTCCTTGCAGTCCAAGGGACTCTCAAGAGTCTTCTCCAACACCACAGTTCAAAATCATCAACTCTTTGGCGCTCAACTTTCTTTATGGTTCAACTCTCACATCCATACATGACTACTGGAAAAACCATAGTTTGTCTAGATGGACCTTTGTCAGCAAAGTAATGTTTCTACTTTCTAATATGCTGTCTAGGTGGGTCATAGCTTTTCTTCCAAAGAGCAAGTATCTTTTAATTTCTGGCTGCAGTCACCATCTGCAGAGATTTTTGGAGCCCAAGAAAATAAATTCTGTCACTGTTTCCATTGTTTCCCCATCTATTTGCCATGAAGTGATGGGACAGGATGCCATGATCTTTGTTTTTTGAATGTTGAATTTTAAGCCAGCTTTTTCACTCCTCTCTTTCACTTTCATCAAGAAGCTCTTTAGTTCCTCTTTGCTTTCTGCCATAAGGGTGGTGTCATCTGCATATCAGAGGTTATTGATATTTCTCTCTGCAATCTTCTTTTTTACACATTTTTAAAAATTATTTTTAATTGAAAGATAATTGCTTTACAGAATTTTATTGTTTTCTGTGAAACATCAACATGAATCATCCATAGGTGTACATATGTCCCCTCTCTTGAACCTTCCTCCCATCTCTCCACTCCATTCCATCCCCCTAGGTTGATAATGGCACCCCACTCCAGCACTCTTGCCTGGAAAATCCCATGGACGGAGGAGCCTGGTAGGCTGCAGTCCATGGGGTCGCTAAGAGTCATCGGACACAACTTCACTTTCACTTTTCACCTTCATGCATTGGAGAAGGAAATGGCAACCTACTCCAGTGTTCTTGCCTGGAGAATCCCATGGACGGAGGAGCCTGGTGGGCTGCCATCTATGGGGTCGCACAGAGTCGGACACGACTAAAGCGACTTAGCAGCAGCAGCAGGTTGATAAGAGCCTCTGTTTGAATTCCCTGAGACATACAGCAAATTCTCATCGGCTATCTATTTTACATATGGTAATGTAAGTTTCCATGTTGCTCTCTCCATACATCTCAGCTTCTCCTCCCCTCTCCCTGTGTCCATGAGTCTGTTCTCTGTGTCTGCTTCTCCATTGCTGCCTTGAAAATAAATTCATCAGTGCCATTTTTCTAGATTCCATATATGTGCATTGGTATACAATATTTATCTTTCTCTTTCTTACTCACTTCACTCTGTATAATAGGCTCTAGGTTCATCCACCTCACTAGAACTGACTCAGATGTGTTCCTTTTTATGGCTAAGTCATGGGGAAACAGTGGAAACAGTGTCAGACTTTATTTTGGGGGGCTCCAAAATCACTTCAGATGGTGACTGCAGCCATGAAATTAAAAGACACTTACTCCTTGGAAGGAAAGTTATGGCCAACCTAGATAGCATATTCAAAAGCAGAGACATTACTTTGCCAACAAAGGTCCGTCTAGTAAAGGGTATGGTTTTTCCAGTGGTCATGTATGAATGTGAGAGTTGGACTGTGAAGAAAGCTGAGCACCGAAGAACTGATGCTTTTGAACTGTGGTGTTGGAGAAGACTCTTGAGAGTCCCTTGGACTGCAAGGAGATCCAACCAGTCCATTCTGAAGGAGATCGGTCCTGGGTGTTCTTTGGAAGGAGTGATGCTAAAGCTGAAACTCCAATACTTTGGCCACCTCATGCAAACAGTTGACTCATTGGAAAAGACTCTGTTGCTGGGAGGGATTGGGGGCAGGAGGAGAAGGGGATGACAGAGAATGAGATGGTTGGATGGCATCACCAACTCGATGGACATGGATTTGGGTGAACTCTGGGAGTTGGTGATGGACAGGGAGGCCTGGTGTGCTGCGATTCATGGGGTTGCAAAGAGTTGGACACGACTGAGCAACCGACCTGAACTGAACTGAAGCTGAAACTCCAATGCTTTGGCCACCTGATGCGAAGAGCTGACTCATTTGAAAAGATCCTGCTGCTGGGAAAGATTGAGGGCAGGAGGAGAAGGGGATGACAGAGACTGAGAAGGTTGGATAGCATCACCGACTCAATGGACATGGGTCTGGGTAGACTCTGACAGTAGGTGTTGGACAGGGAGGTCTGGCGTGCTGCAGTTCATGGGATCACAGAGAGTCAGATGACTGAGCAACTAAACTGAACTAAATATTCTGAACTAAATATTGTGTATATGTACCACAACTTCTTTATCCATCATCTTTCAGTGGACATCTAGGCTGCTTCCATGTTCTAGCTATTACAAATAGTGCTGCAATGAACATTGGAGTACATGTGTATTTTTCAGTTTTGGTTTCCTCGGGGTATATGCCTCAGCATGGTTGCTGATCACATGGTGGGTTTATTACTAGTTTTTTAGGAATCTCCATACTGTCTTCCATAATGGCCTTATCAATTTACATTCCCACCAACAGTACAAGAGTGTTCCCTCTTCTCCGTTCCCTCTCCAGCATTTATTGTTTGTAGACTTTTGGACACTGGCCATTCTGACCAGTGTGAGGTGATATCACATTGTAATTTTGATTTGCATTTCTCTAATAATGAGCATCTTTTCAACAACTGACCAAGGATTAATTTTCAAAATATACAAGCATCTCATACAACTCAATATCAGAAAAACAAAGAACCCAATCAAAAAGTAGGAAAATGACCTAAACAGACACTTCTCCAAAGAAGACATACAGACTGCACCCTGCAATCTTGATTCTAGCTTGTGCTTCATCCAGTCTGGCATTTTGCATGATGTATTCTACATTTAAGTTAAATAAGCAAGGTGACAATATACAGCCTTGATGTATTACTTTCCCAATTTGGAACCAGTCTGTTGTTCCATGTCCAGTACTAACTGTTGCTTCTTGACCTGCAAACAGATTTCTCAGGAGGCAGGGAAGGTGGTCTGGTATTCCCATCTCTTGAAGAATTTTCCACAGTTTGTTGTGATCCACACAATCAAAGGTTTAGTGTAGTCAATGAAGCAGAAGTAGATGTTTTCCTGGAATTCTTGTTGTTTTTCTATGATCCAACAGATGTTGGCATTTTGATCTCTGGTTCTCCTGCCTTTCCTAAATCCAGCTTGAACATCTGGAATTTCTCAGTTCATATACTATTGAAGCCTAGCTTGGAGAATTTTGAGCATTATTTTGCTTGCATGTGAGATGAGTGGAATTGTGTGGTAGTTTGAACATTATTTGACACTGCCCTTCTTTGGGACTGGAATGAAAACTGACCTTTTCAAGTTCTGTGGCTACTGCTGAGTTTTCCAAATTTGCTGGCATATTGAGAGCAGTACTTTCCCAGCATCATCTTTCATATTTGAAATAGCTAGGCTGGAATTCCATCATGCCATTAGCTTTGTCCATAGTGATGCTTCCTAAGGTCCACTTGACTTCACATTCCAGGATGTCTAGCTCTAGGTTAGTGATCACACCATCGTGATTATCTGGGTCATTAAAATCTCTTTTGTATAGTTCTCCTGTGTATTCTTGCCACCTCTTCTTAATATCTTCTGCTTCTGTTAGGTTCACACTCTTTCTGTTCTTTATTGTGCCCATCTTTGCATGAAATATTCCCAGGTATCTCTAATTTTCATGAGAGATCTCCAGTCTTTCCCATTCTATTGTTTTCCTCTCTTTCTTTGCATTGATCACTGAGGAAGTCTTTCTTATCTCTCTTTACTATT
This sequence comes from Redunca redunca, assembly GCA_006410935.1. Classification (NCBI taxonomy): domain Eukaryota; kingdom Metazoa; phylum Chordata; class Mammalia; order Artiodactyla; family Bovidae; genus Redunca; species Redunca redunca. The sequence continues at coordinate 98,670 of SJYQ01000787.1, read as the reverse complement.
CTTTGGAACTCTGCATTCAGATGGGTGTAGCTTTCCTTTTCTCCTTTGCCTTTTGCTTCTCTTCTTTTCTCAGCTATTTGTAAGGCCTCCCCAGACAACCATTTTGCCTTTTTTGCATTTCTTCTTCTTGGGGATGTTTTTTATCACTGCCTCCTGTATAATGTTGCCAGCCTCTGTTCATAGTTCTTAAGGTGCTCTATCTAGCAGTTCTAATCCCTTGAATCTATTTGTCACTCCCACTGTATAATCATAACGGATTTGATTTAGGTCATACCTGGTCTAGTGTGGCCTAGTGGTTTTCCCTACTTTGTTCAACTTAAGTCTGAATTTTGCAATAAGGAGTTCATGATCTGAGTCACGTCAGCTCCTGGTCTTGTTTCTGCTGACTGTATAGAGCTTCTCCATCTTTGGCTGTGAAGAGTATAATCAATCTGATTTTGGTGTTGACCATCTGGTGATGTCCATGTGTAGTGTTATCTCTTGTGTGTTGGGAGAGAGCGTTTGTTATGGCCAGTGCATTCTCTTGGCAAAGCTCTGTTAGCCTTTTCCCTGCTTCTTAAGAATAAGAGGTCCCTCTTATTGACTTTTGAAGCACATCAATCAATCAATATTATTCACTTCTGGTTATTTAAAGTCAAATCACATCAGGTTCTAGGGCAGTAGAAGCCAGTCCAGAATGGTTTTCCAAATATCCGGATTCTAATTCTTGCTCCTTCACTAACTCACTCCCAGCCCTAATCAGGCAACCTCCCCACCCTGAGCTGATCTGCAAAAGGTCAGAGAAACTGGTTTCCAATAGAGCCCATACCCAGAGCTATAAACTGCATTTTTTCCTTCCACATTTTTTAAGTCATCTCTCTACCACCTCCTTTCCTCTGCAGCTCATCAAAAGCTCAGAGGAAAAAGCAGACAATTGAAGAAAATAAAATTGCAAAGATGACTTTTATAGGGCTCCTGTTGAATCATTGTGTATTCCACCTTCAAAGCTGAAAATGATGAGTTTAATATCACACAGAGCTGTGCATCTTGTATCTCTCAGAAGGCAGTTTATGCCACCCAGAGAACTGGGAGCTCGGCAAGACACAATTTTTCACTCCAAGTCTGAGGCAAATGAAATGACAATCATCAGGCCCGCATTCTAGAAGCAACATGGTTTTCATTTGGTCTTAACTTTGTTTGAAAGTGTCCCACAGAGGGAGAATTCTTCTAAGCATGGGTTTTTCTTCTTTCCCAGGACTGAATGCTAGAAAGCAGATGGAAAGGTGGCCAGGGCTTGCCTTGGCTGTTTTTAGTGGTGCTCACTGATGGTATTGCATTAACTGTGCAAATGGGTCAGGAGACCTGGGTTTCAGTCCCAGTTGGGCCGTGAACTTGGACAAGTCCCTTCCCCAGTGGAGGCCCAGTTACTCTCAGGAATGATTAACAGGTATAAATCAGATGGATACATAGGAAGAGAAAGTCAGATTTGAGAGATACTGAAGTTCTAAGCGCCTGTGTGCTGCCTGCATGCTCTGTTGTTAAGTCATGTCCTGCTCTTTGTGACCCCACGGGCCATAGCCCACCAGTCTCCTCTGTCCATGGGATTCTCCAGGCAAGAATACCGGAGTGAGTTGCTATTTCCTTCTCCAGGGGATCTTCCTGACCCAGGGATCGAACCCGAGTCTCCTGCTTCTCCTGCATTGGCAAGCAGATTCTTTATCACTGAGCTTCCTGGGAAGCCCTCTGAGGGCCTGAGAGTTCCCTAGTTCCTGCCAGTCCATTACAGTGTCTGAAGTTATCCCTCTGAGTGGTTTATTTAGTCATTCTGCATCTGGCTACTGAGCATCCTTCACGAACAGACACTGGGTTCTTTCCATACACTCTTTCTACTTTCAGGGAGCTCATAATGAGAAGGTTAATAAATAATACTGTATCAAGGTAGGGAGTGCCTTAAATAGGGAATGTGAGCAGAGAGCAGAGAAAGACTAGTTACAATCATCCTTATAAATTGCAAGGTTACTTTTCCCATACACTATATACTACTGTGGAATAGGTGTGGCATCATGAAATGAGGTTAAATAGCAGAATGAACTAAGATGTCCTATGTGAAGCTCCCAGAATGGAATCTGGCATGCATTAACTATGCAGTAAATGATAGGAATGACTGTTGCTGAGCTGGATTACCACTCTAACTCTCCAAGGTTGGAATTAAAATACCCATTTCGAAAATACAAATTTCAAAGAGGGTACATGATTTAGTTTACCCCAGACTCCCTCTGTTAGAAATGACCCAGTTGGGGCAAAACCATTAGCAGGCCCAATATAAATATAATAATGATACCTGAAGGTATGTCTCATTAATCAGAGAAACAAATTCAGCTAAAGCCTTTAGTTATAACTGTGTTATAAATGTGTTTACTGTTCTGGGTAGGTAGCATTACTTCAGAAGACCTCGAAAGAGGACTGCTAATGGTAGTGCTCTGAGACCTTGAAGACAGATGGTGTTCAAAATAAGGAGAAATTGATCCTCGCTGCTCTCAGTCCTTCACATTGCTACAACCAAGTAGACAGAGGGCTAGCTCAAAAGGAAATGGGGTGTGAGTGTGTGTGTATGCGCGCGCGCGCGTGCACGTGCTTAAGGCAAACTGTGGCCCTGACATCTCATTTGTTATCCTTTCTCTCAACAGAAAACAAGCCTGGAGTTTTATATTGACATCCACGCCCACTCCACCATGATGAATGGCTTCATGTATGGCAACATCTTTGAGGATGAAGAGCGGTTCCAGAGGCAGGCCGTTTTCCCCAAGCTCCTCTGCCAGAACGCCGAGGACTTCTCCTACGTGAGTCAAGAGTTGGCTGTTAGCCAGCCCCAGGTCCCCTCCCCAAACCACCCCCTCCTTCCCATTGCCACCCTGTCTTTCACTGAGTTAGATTTGCTTTAACATTCACAGAACACCTACTTGAGCTGTGTCTTGTGTGGGTGATAAAGACAGACGTAAACAAGCTCTGCCCATGCCTGCAAGCAGCTCGTCACCTGTCAGTGAGGGAGACTCTCGGAAAAGACCGCACTCGCTTTGTCTGAGGAGCTGGCCTTTGTTTAGCTGATCTGACTCCAGTTTTTACAAGAGAAGAAACTCACTGAGCACCTCCCAGAGTCGGGCCCTGGCCCTGGTGTCTGCTTTCACGGACCTCTGGCATTTGTTCTCCTCGTTGTTATGCAGTTGCCAAGTCATGTCCAACTCTTTGCAACACCATGGACCGTAAGAGGCTCCTCTGTCCTCCGCTATATCCTAGAGTTTGCTCAGCTTCATGTCCATTCAGTCAATGATGCTATCTAACCATTTTATCCTATGCCACCCCTTTCTCCTTTTGCCTTCAATCTTTCCCATCATCAGAGTCTATTCCAATGAGTCTGCTCTTCGCATCCGGTGGCCAAAGTATTGGATCTCAGCAACAGTCCTTCCAATGAATATTCAGGGTTGGAATGACTGGTTTAATCTCCTTGCACTACAGGGGACTCTCAAGAGTCTTTTCCACACCACATTTCAAAAGCATCAATTCTTTGGTGCACAGCCTTCTTTATTGTCCAACTCTTACAGCCCTACATGACTACTGGAAAAGCCATAGCTTTGACTATGCACCTTTGTCATCAGAGTAATGTAAATGGCAGTTACTAACCTAAGCAGCATGCTGGATGCTTTCATTTAATTGTCTGTGTAACCCATCTTTATAGTAATCCTGCAAATTGGGATTCATGTCAGACTTTTCAGATGAGGAAGCTGAGACTCAGAGTTGCTGTAAGATTCGCTCAAGGTCCCATAGCCTGCAGGTGTCCCGCCCTGATTCTCTTCTCCGTTTTTTGTCTCTCACAGTCCAGCACGTCCTTCAACCGGGATGCTGTGAAGGCAGGCACTGGCCGTCGCTTCCTTGGTGGGCTGCTGGACCACACTTCTTACTGCTACACCCTCGAGGTTTCCTTCTACAGCTACATCATCGGTGGCACCACAGCTGCTGTGCCCTACACAGAAGAAGCCTGTATCCTTGGCAGTTTCCCCTTTCCCCTCCCCCAGCCCTGGGCCAGCTCACATCCAGCTGAGAGTACCCACGTCTGCCAGGACTTACCAGATGCTGCAGGAATCTGGTCTCCAACTCAGGTGAGGTTTGAGATCCTGGGGTGAGGATAGCCGTGGCTGGCTCTGCTGGTATCATCTCTGGATTGTCCTATTTGCCTCCTGCCCTCCTAATGGACACCCCCCCATACGCCTCTGCTACACCTCAAGTCTTCCTCAGGCACCTGGACCCATGACCCACCCATACTTGTGCTGGCCTATCACTCTTTCTCTCCTCTGCCCCCAACAAGAGAGTGAGTCTTCCATCATCTAAGGTATGTAAGCACACAGGCCAGAAGCTTATCCGGAGCCTGCTGAGGAAGACCTTGACTTGGTCTTGATCTCCCCTTTCTCACCCTGAATATATCTCTTTTTTAGGTTTTTAAAATTTAGTTTTTTTTTTAATTTCTATTGAAGTATAGTTGATTTATTATGTTGTGCCAATCTCTGCCATACAGCAAAGTGACTTGTATAGATACACATTTATGCATTCCTTTTCAAAGTATCCTTTCCCATTATAGTTTACCCCAAGAGACTGGATATAATTCCCTGTGCTATACAGTAGGATTTTGTTGCGTATCCATTTTGAGCGTAATAGCTTGCATGTACCAATGCCAAACTCCCAGTCTATCCCTCTCCCTCCTCCACCCTCTTGGCAACCACAAATCTGGTCTCTAAAACAAACCTCTTTTTACCTTCTGTCTTTCTGTGCTCCAGCTCCCTCCCCTTCTCTTCTTTCCACTCACTGCTTTCTCTTTAGCCTGTCCCCACCTTGTCCCATTTCCTTCTGTCTCTCCCTCTTGCTTCATTTGATGTGTTCCTCCCTTCCCTCCTCTACTTTCTCCCCCTCCCCACCCCCCTTTCCTGTCTTTCTCCCCTCAGCCTCCTTCCACCTTCCCCACCTCCCCACTCAGCCTCTGAATATCTTTCTCTCTGCCTTTTAATTTCCTTTGCTGACTCACTTTTCCTCTTGGCTTACTCATAAAATGTCCACAAGAACCCCCAAGTGTGCCATGATCAAACTAGAGGTCGCCTTCTAGCTTGCTTGATTTTTTAAGAATTGTTTAGTAATTCTAGGTTCCTGAGTGTTGATTTTCATTTCAAAGTCACTAAATAAGGGGTTGTGACTGTTTGTGACAGTTTCTGCTTATCTTTACCCTTTTGTTTTGGATTGATCCATGTCTCCTTTCTGAACACTTAGTTTCTCGGAGAAAGAATTATAGTTGATGGAGAAGAAAGGAAAAGGATGATATTAACTCTCTGTATACAGACTCTGTCTCCCCAGAAGTGGGCATCCTCCTTTCAACCATGGGGAGAGTTTATGGAGTTCTCACCACACTCTGTGCAGGAAAGCTTCCTTTCTGGTCAAGACATGACTTGGCACTAGTCCACACTGTCCATTGCACCCTCATGGCTCAGGGATGAACAGTGACCTAGCAGGAACGTGGAGGGCAGGGTGATGTCCTCGGAGGGAGGGGAAGTAGTTGGCAAACCGGGCGTTAGACCAGTATTCTAGATCCAGTGCAACAATGTAGAGATCGTGGTGAGAACTGGGGGAGGGTCCCCTCACAGTCACCTTGAAGTCTGCTTTAATGACCACCTGACTCACAGACCAATGGAGGAGGCTCTGCTCTACATCAGAAGACCCTTGCTTTCCAAAGTTCTAGCCACTCTATGTGCCACAGTGAAACCCTCCTCCCCACCACACACAAACACACACAACTTGATGGTGCGCAGCACATGGCTTCCCAGGAACCACTAACTGCTGTGCTCCACACCTAGACACATTCCACACTGCCCCTGCCTAGCTCACCTTTGATGTCAGGGCAAAGGAAATAGAAGGAGTTGCCTGGAAAAAGAGTTTGAGCATTTATACCTAAGGGACCCCACATATGACTCATCTCAGTGACATGAGGCTCCCTCCAGAGGTGGCCTGTACTTAGTTTGTGGCCAACGTCTGATGTCCAATTTGATGGGTTCTCCTACTCTATGTCAGCACCTCCAACATGCTCTTGTGTTGGAAGCAAATGAATTTCTTGGCAGAATGTCCCTCCCTTGGCCTAGACCCAAGGTTTCCTCCTCTCAACACCCAACCCTTGTTCATCAAATGTCAGTACACCATTAGTGCATTCTAGGAATCCTACTAAGCACTGGGGTAAAATATTGACCAAGAAGCCATGATCCCTGACTCACAGAACTTCCAGTCTACTTGGGAGCTGGATAAAGAAAAGGGGCACTTATAGTCTGTATAGTAAGTCCTGTTGTGGAGGAACCCCAGAGAGCTATGGGAAATGTCCATTTAAAAATATATGCACCACCATGTGTAAAGCAGATGGCTAGTAGGAAGCCGCTGTATCGCACTGGGAGTTCAGCTTGTGCTCTGTGATGACCTGGAGGGATGCGATGGGGTAGAGGGGAAGGCAGGAGGGTGGAGATACGTATACACTCATAGCTGGTTCACGTGTTGTACAGCAGAAACTAACACAAAACTGTAAAGTAATTATACTCCTATTAAAAAACAAATACACAGTGAGAGTCTGCCGTAAGCCAGGTAAAGTTCTAAGCACAAGGGTTGTATTAATAGCAGTGAACATCCTGAAGACAAAAATATCTACCCTTAGAGGTAAGAGGAGGCTCAAACACAGTTTCAGTAGGTCAGGGAAGTCTTCACAGCAGAAGTGACATCTAAACTGACTTTTTAAAATTGAATAGAAATGACGCAGATTGCCTGGGGTGGGTTGTTGGAGGGAGGGCATCTTAGACAGAGAGGGAAGGAAGGAAGGTGGGCTGTAGGACCGTGACAGGTGCCTTAGGGCTGAAGGACTGCAGATGCAGGAGATGAGACCAGAATGGCAGCCTGTGAGGAGTTTGAACTAGAAGGAACATGAAGGCGATGGAGAGCAGTAGAAGGTCTTTAAAGAGCAGTGGGAAGCCTCTGGCTGCAGTGGGAAGGACAGCTTAGAGAAGGCTGTAGGCAGGGGCATGCTGGGAGCTGTTATGACAATCCAGCTGGGAGATGACTCAGGACTAGACTTGAGTGGTGCCGTGCAGTGTTTAGAATGTGGAGCTGGGAGGACTTGGTCAGCATTTGGATGGGGGTGTTGGTGGGGACCAGGAGCTAGCGACTGGAAGGGGTGCAGGGCGGTGGGTAGTGAGGTGGAGCAGAAGCTGAGCAGGCCACCGTGCTGCCGGAGCCACCCAGTCTCGTCTGCCATCCAGGGGAGGAGAAGAGGAACCTGGAGTTTCTCCAAGGACGTGCAGGCCGAGTCAACACACACAAGCATGATTTAACCTAGTTCTTGTTTGAGATGCATTTTTTTTAAGCCTTCATCTCCTAACAGAGGGAGACTTCAGGCAGACAGATTGTGATCCTTGTTGGCTGTTGGCTTCGTGTCCCAATCAGAAAAAGAAATTACATGGTCTGATAGGAATGGCAATATGGTCTGGGAGGATGTCCTCCAGACTGGGAGTCAGGAGACCTGGATCTGATGACAACACCAGCATTGTCCCCAAGCGTGTCCTTCAGCAAGTCCTCCAAGTTCTCTGAGGCAAGCTGTGTCTCCTTCACAAAGGCACCAAGAGCCTTCCTGCTTTCTTAACCCCTGCAATGGGAACTCAAGAGATACTCATGAAAAGAGAGCAGACTTTCCATTTAGACAAATCAGGTTTGAATCCAGGTTCAGACGGTCACTGGTTGCATCAACTTGGGCGAGTTATATAACCTCACTGGACCTCAGTGCCCTTGTCTGTAGCAGGAGGACCTAGTTAATACTTAACCTCACTGAGTTGCATGGACGTTAAATGAAATAATGTACAGCCAACTCATTGGAAAAGACCCTGATGCTGGGAAAGACTGAGGGCAGAAGGAGAAGAGGGCGACAGAGGATGAGATGGCTGGATGACATCACTGATGCAATGGACATGAACTTGGGCAAACTCTGGGAGATAGTGAGGGAAAGGGGGGCCTGGATGCAGTCCATGGGGTCTCAAAGAGCTGGACACAGCTGGGTGACTGAACAACAACAATTGATTAGAACATTGTAACTGTAAATGAGGACTCACATTTATGTAAAAGAAAATAGTTGGGGCTGTTAGACCAAGAGGCCAGGGGTTGTGCTGGTAAGGTTCATGGGGCAAAGGGTCTTGGTGTGGTCACCACAGTTGAGAACCTAGACCTCAGAACACTATCTGATTCACATAGTGAGTGGGCATGTGCGATTCCCATGGTGGTTTTTTATGTCTGTCATCTAGAGTGTCCTGTTCTCAGCCTTGGGAACCACAGAGGCCACATTAGCTATCAGAAGATGCTGAGTGAGAGAAAGATCAGGGAAGGGCTGGGGGAGGCAGGAAATCCTGAAGTATATCTCACCCAGGCCCACAGCAGCGTCCACCTCCTCACACTCCAGACCATATGCATCAGTGCTGGTCGGTGTTAGTCTCTCAGTCATGTCTGACTCTTTGCAAATCCATGGACTATAGTCTGCCAGGCTCCTCTGTCCATGGGATTCTCCAGGCAAGAATACTGGAATGGGTCGCCATTTCCTTTTCCAGGGGATCTTCCTGACCCAGGGACCAAACTTAGGTTTCCTGTATTGCGGGCAGGTTATTTACCATCTGAGCCACCAGAGAAGCCCAGAACATATGCATCTGTCAGCTTAATTTTTCTCTCTGGAAAAGCCCCAACTAAACATTACCAAGCTCTTGCTCTCTGACTCTCCTCCTCTACTGTATCAGGATAATATAGCAATGGACACAGTCACTGATGCTTCCCTAGCTGTGTGACCTTGGGCTAGTTACCTCACCACTCTGAGCCTGTCCCCCTATTTGTCATATAAAAATAATAATACTAATTTTGCACAATTATCAGAGGAGTGCAATGATACAAATCCCCTGGCCTGCCTGACACCTGATAGGTACTCAGCAAATGTTCTTCTGTCCCCAGTTTTCTCAGCCCCATGCAGACTGCATGACTTTGCTTCCAAAGATTATCCTTTAACCAGATGATCTTGAAAGCCAGCAACCGGGGCTTGAATCTTTTTTTGTTTTTCTTTTTAAAAATTAATTAACTAATTTTTTAATTGGAGGATAATTGCTTTACAATGTTGTGTTGGTTTGAATCTTGATCCCATCGTTATTACTGGGTAGCTTCAAGCAGGCCCTGTCCTTTTTCTTAGGCTCAGTGTCTGATATCTCCAACCTGTCAGAGCTGCAGAATGAAATTATGTGTGGACTTGCCTCTATTCTGGTCCCTTCCAGCCCTGATATTCTAAGCTTTTGCTGATTCTAAAACTAAAATTTTATAATTCTCTGCTTAGATGAATTCTTGATATCAAGAATCGACGGTTGTGACGTATGTGAGTCTTAAGACTGAGCGACTCCTCTGGCATGAGTTTCAGTCCCACAGGGAAAATCAGGGAATGCATCCTGGATGACTGATCAAGCCAAGGCGATAGCTCCTTTCATTCTTTAGTTGCTGCTGCTGCTGCTAAGTCGCTTCAGTCATGTCCAGCTCTTCGTGACACCATGGACTTTAGCCTACCAGGCTCCTCCGTCCGTGTGATTTTCCAGGCAAGAGTACTGGAGTGGGGTGCCATTGCCTTCTCCGATTCTTCAGTTAAAGGGCTCTTAATTGAGGGGTTTATAGATGGGCTTTAAGAAAAGCTTATGAGCTGTCTAAAATTTATGCGAAACTGTGAGTAAAGATGCAAAGTTCATTTTCTGGGAGGAAGACTGATAACTTTCAACAGAATCTAAAGAAAGCCATGCTTAGAGTCTGCTGGCCTGGCTGGTGGCCTTTGTCCAGGCCGTGGCAAGAACACAGCTCTGGTCAGTGGTGCAGGGGTGAGTTCTGCTTTGGATCTCTCTAGCTGAGGGCCCTAGTTAGTTATTTAACCTCAGTTCCCTCATCTGGAAAGTGAGGATAATGATTATTTACCCTCTAGGGTTGTTTTGAGGGTTACATGGGAGAAAGCAGATAAATAACGGGGCATTTACTCAGTGCTGTTAAATATTAGTTCCCTCGCCTCCCTTCCCATGGTTTGTTGTTTTTGTTGTTGTTGTGAAATGTTAAATTACTGAGAATTTGGGGCCATTCTTCAGCAAGCCTTATTTACATTTTATTGGCCTGCCAAGTAATAAAAATGCTCTGTTCAAACAATTTTTTAAAAAAGAGAGAGAGAAAGGCTAAACTGGAATCATAAAATAACCCAGAGTTTCTCTGGCCTTTGTTTATGGTCTGGTTTCAAGCCAAAAGGAAATAGCTCTTTGACATATGGATGAGAAAAACATTGGGAACAGAGACCGAGGGTCCATAGTAGACTGTTTTCCACACACACTTACAGCTGTGGGCACTTTGAAATCAGAAAATGCTGGCTCTAGGAGAAGGAAATGGCTGTGTAGCCAAGAGAAAAATGCAGAGATTTAGAATTCAGTTAATTGTCTTGGTCTCAATTCACAGCCCACCCTATGCCTTGCACAGGTCCTCTGAAGCATATAGCAAACATTGGAGATACCATTTATTTACTCATCCATCACATGAAACTCACTAGACACTAAAAATAGGGAGATGAATAAGGCGTGGTCCCTGCCTTCAAAAAGGAGACAGTTTTGAGAGGAGAAGAAGCAGCCAGAAGGGTAAATGATCAGCCAGAGGGAAGCTCTGCTGGCTGGGGACTCCCATGGGAGTTCTCTAACCATGCAGGAGTGTTGAGGAAGAAGAGGAAAGAAAGACTTCCTGGAGGAAGAGAAACTAGGTCTCAGACCTCCAGAATGGCTGTGATGCAGCCAGGAGAAGAGGGTGAAGCAGCCTTCCTGGCAGAGGGAGACATGAAGGAGAGAGCCCAGAGGCCAGAGAGAGGATGTACATCCAAAGTATTGGAAGGTAGGAAGTTGGGTTGGGCTAGAAACAGCAGGTGATAAATAAATATAGGCAGAACCAGACCATGAATAGAAGGAAAAAGATTTGTGAACTGTGTAACAGGAATATTAAACAAGCTGTGCACATAAGGTACAATTGTGAAATATGTCTGTCTCCCGTTGACCCTGCAGACAGATCATATGCATTCTTCATCTAGATCCAGAGATATAACAGCTCTTGCAGATCTTGTGGCTCCCCAGTCACTCTCAGGAAATTAAAAGTTTTCTAATTAATTCTGGTCACAAGACAGTCTCAGTTCAGCAATGACTATGTCTGGTCCAATCAAAGTTATTGAACCTTTTCAAAGCTAAAACCTTCCCATCCTCTAGCTCAGGCCTCACACAGGTGCTCAAAGTGACTCCTGTTTCCCTGGCTTGACTTCCAGCCCCTTACCCCATCTAACCCCAGATGTTTACCCCTCTGAGGTTGAGCAGGATCAGGGAAAGGGGGAAAGGGAAGGGAAGGTCTTTGGGGACGAGTGCTCCCAGAGAGGGCCTGGGCAATGCCTCTGAGCTTCCTCAGACACATCAGCCCCAGGGCTGGAGAGCTGCTGATGAGGGCAAGTGTTTCCTTGGTCATGGATCCCACCTCAGTCTGGTGATCTAGTGGTTCACCTCCATTGGGACACTACGCCCTCTAGTGGCCCTCTTGTCTAAAGGAGAGCTCAAGTTTATAAACCTGGTTTTCTGGTTTCGTTTTCCAAGTCCTGCCTGGTAGTTTCACATATATGTGGGATCTGAAAAAATTGGTATAAATGATCTTATTTACAAACCAGAAATAGAGACCCAGATGTAGGAAAAAAAAAAAAAAAAACATGGGTACCAAAGGGGAAGGCGAGCATGGGATGAATTGGGAGACTGCTGCTGCTGCTAAGTCACTTTAGTCGTGTCCGACTCTGTGTGACCCCACAGACGGCAGCCCACCAGGCTCCCGCGTCCCTGGGATTCTCTAGGCAAGAACACTGGAGTGGGTTGCCATTTCCTTCTCCAATGCATGAAAGTCAAAAGTGAAAGTGAAGTCGCTCAGTTGTGTCCGACCCTCAGCAACCCCAAGGACTGCAGCCTTCCGGGCTCCTCCTTCCATGGGATTTTCCAGGCAGGAGTACTGGAGTGGGGTGCCATTGCTTACTCCGATTGGGAGATTGGGATTGACATATATACACTATTGATACTATGTATAACTATTGGGCTTCCCTGGTGGCCCAGACAGTAAACAATTTGCCTGCAATGCGGGAAACTTGGGTTCAATACCTGGGTTGGGAAGATCCCTTGGCGGAGGGCATGGCAACCCACTCCAGTATTCTTGTCTGGAGAATCCCCAAGGACAGAGGAGCCTGGTGGGCTACAGTCCATGGGGTCACAAAGAGCTGGACATGATGGAGTGACTACGCACATGGATAAGCGCGTGTAGAGCACATGGAACTCTACTCAGTGGAAGGAAATCTGAAAAGAAAGGGGATATATGGGACGTATAGCTGAATATATATGTTACGCGTAGCTGTACAGTAGACCCTAACACAACACTATAAAACAGCTATACTCCAATTACAATTTATAAAAAAGAATCATCAAAAAAAAAAAAAAGTGGTATCTACAGACTTGAGATCTCAGCTAAAACCAAGACTAGTACAGTTCCATCTTAATAGCATGTTCCAATGTCTAACTGGGAAAATTTCTATTGATTGCCTGGGTAAAGGAAGAAATCAAGGAAGATGCCCAGTTTCCTGACTTGAACAACATGGTAGATGGTGGGGCCAATCATTTAAATACAGAGTATTAGAGAAAGGGGTTGCAGAGCGGGATATTCTGAGCTTGGTTTGGACTGTGTTAAGTGTAGGGGGCTCATGTAACATACAAATGGAGACATCTGATAGGCAGATGGGTCTATGGGTCAAATATTCTGGGGAGATACCTGAGCTTCAGACAGATTTTTCAAGAGCTACCGTAGAGTTATAATGAAGGAAGTGATTTTCTTGGTGTGCACAGGCAAGGTGGACTTCCCGTTAAGTTGGTAAAAAGAATGCTGGGCCGGGAGTCACGATCCCAGTTCCAGGATGGCTTCTGCCTCTGCCTGCTCTCATAAAGCTGTGTAGCCTTGGTCAAGTCACTTTACTTCTCTGGCTAAACCCTGAAATAGGTAGACCCTCAGTGAGTGAATGAATGAGGGAATGACTGAAATGGAAGCAGACCGCACCAGCATCTGCTAGTTGGCTCAGTAAGAGAACAATGAGTTACCAGAATATGTATGTGAGCTGGGGTGGTTAGCAGGAGGAGAGGGGTACTGCCTTAATTTTCTTTCTTGGGGATGAGGCTTCATTTTTTAGGCAGAAGAATAGGAAGCAGTCAGGTCTGACTTGACGGGTGGCACAGAAACACACCCAGCTACTTCTCAGTTCCTATTTTTGATAGCCAAGGTCAAGCCTTTGTTAAGATTCAAAAACAAACAAACAGAAAACACTTCAACAAGAAGGCTTTGGTTAACAGGAGACTAAATGGGACTGAAACCGGTTGGATTTGTTTTTCCCCCTCCGTGCAGACATGGAATAGAATTTGGTCCTTAAATACGAATGCTTACTGAATGGCTGGCAGAGTAAATGAATGACTAACAGTAGTTGTAATCCTGGTAAAAATAATAATGTTGAAATATGCTTTAGAGAGGGCTCAGGCTCCCTGCATTGGAGGATTGGCTTTGCCTCCAACCTGCCGTGTAGATTTGGGGAATTCGTTTCCCTTTGGGTTCAAATTTTTCTATCTTTAGATTAGAAGTTGAAGATCTCCAAGTTTATTTCCAAATCGCTAGGTAAGCAGATAGATAGCTAGATAGACAGACAGACAGACTGACAGTCAGATACAGAAAGAATCATTTGATTTTTGACCTTTGAGATGAGTCCCTTTTACATATAGGAAAAGTAAAGCCCAGGAAAGTCAAATAATGTGCCCCAGGCTGCTCTCTCAATTCTGCCTGGAAGGCTTTGTCTTACTTTTTGCCCTACTCTGCCATCAGCCCAGTTTCCCTCTACTTCCAGGGACAAAACCCTACAGAACCGGGGACCCACTAGCCAGCTCTTACCCACCCTCTAGCCTCGCTGTATGTAACCCCTCCCACCCCCAGGCTTGACATATTTGTAGTTTCCCATCATCTGGACGACAGTAGCTGAGCTGCCTCGCTCTTCATGAATCCTGCCTTGACCCTTCTGCCTCCCACCTGCAAAGTCAAGTGCACCTTCTGTCCAGGGCTGGAAAACCTAAATGTCACTACCTTCCCCCAGCCTCCCTCATCCCCCTAAACGAGGTTTCTAAGGGTTTTATCTGCTGTTGTCAAGTTTATAGTCATAATTCGAAATGCTGTTAATATTACTGACAGCAGAGAGCTACAAATTACAAAGTTGTAAAGTTACTTTATGGTGATAACTGTCAGCCTTCACTAGCAGCACTGCAAGGCTCCATGGAAACCAAGTTGATGATAAAAAGAATTGATATTGTCTGAGGATTATGACTGTTAGCTAATGGCTGGAGAAATCCTGGCTGGTTCTTCAGTAACTTGAACATGTTTGTTTCTATTCATGTTCACTTGCACACTTATATATACACTTACTTGTGTTTCTATTATCTTATTGTGCCAATGTAGGAAGAGGCACCTAAATGGAAGGACTTTACCCTAAATCTGTTCCAACTGTTTGCAGATTTGGGTCTTTGACCAGCCCTAATGACACTGAGTGGGGCTATCTGCCACATTGTAGGAATTTAATAAATAATTGTTGAGTGGATGAATGCCTAGCACACTTAAAGGGCTTAGGCAATATTAAGAACAAAGGTATTGAAAAAAATCTGTCTTTACAGTAAACCAAGAAAACAAAAGCAGTTGTGGAAGTACTGATTTGGGGGAATGAGATTTCCTGTGTGATAAGATGGTTTAGGCATCTTAATTCACACTGAATTAATACTATTAAGCTTGGTATTAGTCCACAAATCAGATGTATCAGCCCCCACACCCACCACTCACTGCCCTCCTGCCAAAACTGATGCCGACTGGCTGCATTAATAGCAGCAGATGTTGGGAGCAAGGAGGTGCTGTTCTTTCTTCACCCTGTTGTGTCATGGGCCCCTGGAGCCCTGGCTTGATTACTGCCCACTCCCCACCTATTCAGGCTACTGAGAAAATGGTGTGTGACCTCTGAAGAACTAGAATGGGAGGGGAAGACAAAACTAGGTTTAACATCTGTCCAGACT
Source organism: Redunca redunca (assembly GCA_006410935.1). Taxonomy (NCBI): domain Eukaryota; kingdom Metazoa; phylum Chordata; class Mammalia; order Artiodactyla; family Bovidae; genus Redunca; species Redunca redunca. The sequence goes on along the minus strand of SJYQ01000787.1, from coordinate 83,437 downwards.
TGTCTGAAACTGAGGGGTTTCCTGGGACAGGGAACTCGTGGCGTTAAAGCCAGACAGGCCTAGGTAAAGCAAGATGGTTGGTCACCCTACCATACTATAGCCTAGGAGGAACTGGCCAGGAGCTGGGGATATTCTCCTTGAAAAGAAAACATCTAGCCTCTTTGCTTTGGTCAAATTCTAAAGAGTCCTCAAGGAGCAGAGGGAGTAGTCTGTCCTGTGTGGCTCCAGAGGTCAGAATGAGAGCCGGAGGGGCAGCTCCAGTTGGAAGCTCCACCTGGAAGGGCCACACTTACTGAGTGCTTATTATGGACCTGACCTGGTTTCTGGGGATGCCAAGAAGAGTGGCAACAGCCTCTGCCCGGAGAAGTTCCCCAGGTGGTGCGTGAATAGGCAAGAGAGTAACTGCAGTACTTGTGTTGTGACAGAGGGGGTGCAGGGTGGGGCAAGAGGAGCGCTGACCTGAAAGAGACTTGTGGACGGCAAGGCGATGTGTACCGAGTCCAGGCACCTGGAGAGCTGCTTCCTTCCTCTGGACAAGCCCAGGCCTTGGGGTGCAAGCTGGGGAGTGAGAAACAGTGAGGCTGGAGAGGGCTGCAGGGGCCAGCCGGCGAAAGGCAAACCAGGGTTGCAGGGAGAGGACATGACGGGGTGGGGTGTGGGGATGGTCAGGGGAGGCAGGCAAGTGCTACCGAGACGTGCACCGCCTCATCAAGTTACATCCTCTGCCCAGCTTCCCACCACTCCTTTCATCTTTAAAAGCATGGGCCCCCTGGACACAGGCTGTGAAAGAAAATCAAGTCAAAGAATCCCCCCTTTCCCTGATTGTCCAAGGGAACCAAGAGTTCCAGTGTCTCTGATCATTTCACCTGACTAGAGGTCTGTTGTTGTTCATTCGCTAAGTCGTGCCCACCTCTACGACCCCATGAACTGCAGCGCATCAGGCGTCCCTGTCCTTCGCTATCTCCCAGAGTTTGTTCAAACTCATGTCCACTGAGTCAGTGATGCCATCCTACAGTCCCTGGGGTCGCAGAGAATCAGACGTGACTGAGTGACCAGCACTTTCACTGTCACTGACTAGAGGCTTGGGGGTTACCTTATTGGCATCATTGTGGAGCGGACAGTGTTCTTATGTGAGACTCTTGAGCCATGGACTTTGTTAATCTGCTATTTGCCACTGATTTGCTGTGTGAAGCTGAGCAGATCACTAGCCCTCCCTGCATCCCATTTTCCCATCTGTGGAATGAAGGGTTTGGACAAAGGACCTCCATCTTCCAGGCCTCATTCAAAGGACCTGTTGAGCTTAGGTCTAACTCACATTTATCAAGTACACAGCCATCCCTAGGATTTTGTCAATTCCCTGTGGGCCCAGGCCATTCACCACAAGTCCACCAACCCTCCCATTCTTCCAGAAAGACCTGGAACCAGTACCTCAACTCTCACTTCCCAAGCAGCCAAAGCTGCATGCCCGGCGGGATACACTGCCTGTCTGGGGTTTCTTATCCGTCAATATTTTCCTCAAGATGATAAATGTCCTGCCAATAAGAGGAGGCAGCTGCCAACCCTGTCTGAGACAGGGCCTGTAGCTGAAGTCGCAGCCGTGCCTGGCGTGCTGATGTGTCTGGAGAGGCAGGAGGCGGGAGTTGTGGCTGGGAAGATGAAAAACGGAACTTAGAGGGAGGAGGAGGTCAGGACCACTGCTCTGAGTCTATGCAGATTTTGCCATGAGTCAGTGGAGATGAGAGAGGAGACAGAGTATGCTAGGATTTTAGTTCAAAGCAAAATATTTTTATGGCATTTACAGAGCTCCTACAGGATGCTAAGCTCTGATTAGACCATCAGGAAGTGAACAACCCTCACCCATGTATAAAGTGCATTCAGAACCATCATCTTGCTTGATTCCACCAACAATTCAGAGAGACGAGCATTATTATTTTTATAAACAAGAGGGGAGCATGCTGTCCTTGAGGGCTTATCCTAAGTCATGACCAGTCCCCGGCTCTAAAAGTGCAGAAACAGATGGAAGAAGCCTGCTCGGGTGACACAGTCCCTTAGGAGATGGAGCAGTCCACTCCCAGAAGCTTGAATTTGTTTCTTCTGATATCAAATTCAAATCTAATTGCCCCACTAGAGTACAGTTTCTTTGATGAAATCAGCCATGTGATCAAGGAGCTGATTACAGCTGAGATGTAACTAAGAGATGCCGTTGTTCCACAAGAGGATGAAAAGAGCCTGGCCTTTGGAGCCACATTCACCTGGGTGCAGATCTTGGCTCTGTTACTTACTAGTTGTGTGTCCTTGGGCAAGAGACCTGCTCTCTCTGAGCCTGACTTTACCTGTCTATAACCATGATGACTACGCTACTTACCTCACAGGGTTGTTTCAAGTAGACAGAAACAAAAAATTATCAGGTACCTCATATAGTAGATTACCTGGAACATGGTCTGTGCTCAATAAATGTTATCATTACTGTTTCTAATCAAGTACTGAATTACATGAATTCTAAGTAATGAGCATCTGAGCCATAAGGGAAAGGTGACATCAGTGCAAGCTGGACATTTCATGGAAACTTCCATGAAGGTTCTTAAGATTCTGAAAAGGTTCCTAAGACTCTTAAATAGCAGTCCTCCTAAAAGTGTCTTTGAAGTTCTCACATATCCCAGCAGAGTCAGACTTCATCATCTGGACTCATGCGCACAGTTAAGAACTTTTCATCAGGACAAAATCATTGCTGGGGAGGCTTATCCGTGGTCAGGATGTGGGACTGAGAGCAAGACTCAGCGTGTGACAAGGTGAGGCATTTGGAGACAACATATGCCAGCACGGACTTCCCTGGTGGCTCACATGGTAAAGAGCCTGTGTGCAATGTGGGAGACCTGGGTTCGATCCCTGGGTTGGGAAGATCCCCTGGAGAAGGAAATGGAAACCCACTCCAGTAGTATTGCCTGGACAGTTCCATGGATGGAGGGCCCTGGTGGGCTATGGTCTGCAAAGAGTCGGACGTGACTGAGTGACTAACACACAACCCTATGTAACGTGAAAATGAAAGTGAAGTTGCTCAGTCGTGTCCCACTCTTTGCAACCCCATGGACTGTGGCCCACAAGGCTCCCCCATCCCTGGAATTCTCCAGGCAAGAATACTGGAGTGGGTTGCCATTTCCTTCTCCAGGGGATCTTCCCAACCCAGGGATCGAACCCAGGTCTCCTGCATTGCAGGCAGACGCTTTAACCTCTGAGCCACCAGGGAAGCCCAACCCTATGTAAGCGCTCCTTAATCCTGATGTTGAGGGAACAGTAACACGCTTGGGTTCTTCTCCTGGAAAGTAAAGACTGGAAAGTGCCGTTATTTTTTTTTTCCTTTTTTATGTGATCACAGACAAGTGATGCTCCGTCTCGGTGCCTCAGTCTCCCTGCTCTTGCCTACCTTGTGCATGGTTGTGCAAATCAGATGGCAGAGGATAGAAGAAATGGTTTTGAAATCTAGTCTGCCCTGTACTCAAGGAAGGGATGGCTCTTGGTGAAGGGGAAGAGAGGGAGCATTAGGGAGAAGCTCGAGGCACCCTGCCCCTCAGGACAGAAATCTGCCATCAGTTAGGGGCAGGGCAGGGCTAGAGGAGACACTAGGCTGGTGCAGAGGGGACCCAGAGCAGCTCAGTGCCCACCCTGGGATGCGCAGAGTAAGCTGGCTCCACTAAGAGGTGCTGGTAGTAACCCCCTGACCTGAACCGGAGGCTGGCCTCTCTCTTCCCTCCCTCATCTCTGCCTCTCTCTGCCTGGCTGGCAGGGACCACAGGCTGAGGCTCACTGCTGTTGTCTGAGGCTGAAGTGCCCTCTCCTGGCCCCCAGGGTGCATGGCTGCCTTGGAAAGTCTGCCTTCATCCTGCAGAGGTTGGGAGGCTGCCAAGTCCTTTGTCTGAGCCAGGATCTGAGCTCTGGGGGCCTGAGCCACCTTTGGGGGGCAGAGAAGGGAGGGGCAGTAGGCTCACCTCTCCCAGGTTTCCCTCCCAAGTGGTCATCCACCCTCCTGCCTGTTTCTTCCCACCTCCCCACCTCTGATCCCCCATCTCTCATCTGTAGGTCTGCAAGACTCTGTTCTGTATACATATACACACTCACTCACACATGTGTCTAGCGTGCCCTGACTCAACTCCACCTGCTGTCCTTTCCCCAGCCTCCCATCTCCCTTCCCCTCTCCTCCACTCATCCTTTCTCTCTCCTTCTTTTTCCTTAGCTCCTTTCCTCTCTTAAGTGGAAATGTTTTGCACCAAAATCTGCACTGGACTCTAGTGTCCTCCGTTTACACTATCCTGTGCAGGTGTGCAGAACCCCGACCCCTTAGCTGACCTGGTGAGGAAGATTAAAGGAGCTGGTGTTGGATGCGGGGGAGGGAACTATGGGTGGCCTCAGCACTCCTGCCCTTCCCGCCTCCAGGTAGCCCCCTGCGTCTGTCTGTCCTTCCTCTCTTCTCTCATCCCCCACTGGTCCTCCCTCCCTCTTCCTCTTTCCCTTCTCCTCGCAGCTCAGTACAGATTCACATTCACATACCATTGATTGAGCTCTTTGGAAAAGTGGGGACTTGACTTTCACCTTGAAGGAAATGTCTTTCAAGGATCACCATCTGCCTTTTCCCCAAATGAGAAGAGTAGGTTTTCTGATGAAGTGTGGGATCTGGGCCTGTGAACCAAACTAAGGGACAAGCAGAGGGTGTAAGGCTGTCCTTGGTTGTGGGGAGGAGTCATCTCCTGAGGCCCCACATGATGCCCTGGTGTGTATGTCCATGGGCCACCTGTTCTAACGAGACTGCTCATTTATTTACCATGTGTGCTAATTCCAACAAAAGCCCAGGCCAGTCTAAAGCCACACGGAGCATTTCCCAGCACTGAACTCTTCAGGAAACCTCTCACCCCAGGACCCACGTTGGGAGAACTGGCCTGTGGCCTGGTAAGCCTTCCTTCAGCTGATGCCAGCACCGGTGTCCGGAGGTTGCCGCTCATGGCATCCCCTGGGGAGACCTGAGGGCAGTCACAGGTTGCAGCTATTTGAGGGCTAGCTGACTGCTGCACCAACACAGGCTGTGTCTTCCACACCTCCCTTGGGGAAAGTCTCGTCTCTCAACCCAGCTATGCAGATACCAGGACAGCCAACTGGTCCAGGCTTGGGCAAGGGCCAGGACTGGATGTATTTGAGCCACTGTGGCTCAGTGGTTAGGAGCCCAGGTTTCTGCAATCATACCAATCTGGTTTTAAACCTTAGCCCTGCCGTTTCTGAGCCCTGCACAACTTTGGGCAAGTTGCTTCAGCTCTCTGGACACCAGACTCCTTATCCACCAAGTAGAGAAAATGATACAAACTTCCCAGGGTTTTTGTGAGGTTAAATGAGAGTGGAAGTGCTTAACACCCTGACTGACTCCTAGTAAGGAACGGTAGCTATTATTACACATTACGATTCTATGTGATCGCTTCACGGGGATCAGCTGAGTAGGTGGTCAGGAGGCCAGCTGGTTGAGGAGCAGACTTCTTGCCTGGATGGAGAACCATCTGCATCCCCACAGAGATGTGCAGCCAGACAACTAGGTATAAAGCAAAGAGTCCTCTTTTGAGTTCTCCCCAAGAAAACTGCGGCTGTGGTCCGCCCTACTTATATGCATTAAGGACAGACTGAGAAATCCCAAGTTCACTTCCATTTGGCTAAGCATTTTAGTAATATTTGCAAGTGGCCTTCTCTGGGGTTCTGGAAATGCTCAGCATTTAAAAGACTCTGAAGATAATCTGACTCATGGAAAGTTGGGAAGCTTTTGAGAGACAAAAAATATTTACTGATTGCCAGCCACTTGCCAGACACTATGCTAAGGGCCTTGTTAGCGTATTCAATTCCCACAGCAGCCTTATGAAAGAGGCACTATTTCTGTCTTGCAAATATTGGCTCAAGGTATGACCCCTCTCTCCTAATAATCCTGATTCATGCCATTCCTCTTCTCTGGTTTTCTTCTGAGCAACCGAGAGTTTTCCCTTGGCCTAAACTCCTCCATACCTCCTCACCAGAAGGTGACTGTGGAGGAAAGTTACTGGGCTCTGCTGAAAGTCATTTTTAGATTCCAGAGCAGGACAAACAGGAACAATGACTTCACATGTGCATGACTAATTCAAAGCACTTTAATCTTGAAAATGTCAAACTTTATGGTCAGTGGCTGTTCCTTAGTGAGCAGTGGCACTGTGAAAATTAAAATAGCAGGATGGCAGGGCACGGAGACTGGGTGCCTTTGTAAGGGCAAACAATCTCCAAAGGTGATGATGGCTGGAGCTGTGGGACAGCTTTGAAGTACAAACTGAAAATACAACGTCATCAAGTGACTGACCATCTAAGATTAAGATGTTCCAGCCAAATGGCACACATTAGTGGGGATCTTTACTGCAACCCTAAAAGACAGGCATTACGATCCCTGTTTGGAGCAAGAGGTGGGGGAGGAGATTGATGCTCAGGGCAATCAGGAGATCTGCCCAAGGACATGCATTTGGCGGGTGCCTCTGCAGATTCTGAGGCTCAAAACTGTCAGTTTCAAAAGTCTGCGCTATTGCTGCTGCATCAGTTGCCTTTTGCCTTCATGGATTTAAAGCAACATGAACTCATCCACGCTGGATCCACCAATGATCTGAGATAAATTTGGAACAAGTAATTAACATCTTACTTCAAATAACCTTTGATCTGTGATGAGAAACAAGACCTTAGGAGAAGTTCACTGGATTCTGGCTTCTTGGAAGTCAGAAGCTAAGCTGGAAACTAGACTACTAGAAAATTACTATGTGACTGAGAGAGTTTTTTTCCCTCTCTGGGCTTTCATTTCCTTATTTATAAAAGTATTAGAGGGATTCATGCAAAATCAGATATTTAACTAAGCACTCACTTTATACCAGGTTCTGTGCTTGGCATTGAGTATTAAAGAGGAATAAGACGTTGCTTATTCCTTCATGGGAGCAGTTGAACCAAGGAGTCTCTAACGTCCTTCCCTATTTGGGCATTCTATAAACTCAAGTTCAGTCATAAGGTCAAGGGACTTTGACCCTGTACAGTGTGACTTAGATCTACTAGAACCCAGACCCAGGGTTTAGAGCCATACCCCAGTGGGTCCAGGGTCAACACACATATGTAGAGACCCCTGCCTCCAGTAGACAGGGAAGTGAGTGCATAGAAAACAAAAGGGCCCAGAAACTGACCATTACTTTGTTCAAGTATTTACTAATTTATTTTTGGGAGTGTTTCTGAGCACTGCTTCTGTGTCAGGCCTCATACTGGGTTCCTGGAGACACAGAATTAGGTCAGAGGAGGTCCCTATATTCCAGGATGGTATGTACAATCTGATGGATTAGTTGATGTGCAGATACCATAAATAATGGACATTCTGGGGTCAGGCCTGAGACCCAGCATCACATATGCTCAGGAGCTGGGAATGTCTGGAGCTTATGTGCCAGGAAGGGCTATGGGCAGAGCACTCTCCCTTGCCCCACTGATGTTGGGTATATCTGGGTGACCAGCTTTGGTGAATGGGAGGCTAATAGAAATGACCCGGATGGAGGTCTCCAGTGTGCCAGTGAAGTTTGGCACAGCATTGGCCATTCTAGTGATCCACCAGGAAAAGAGATGCCACAGGGAGACACTTCCACCTCAGTCTGGCCCCAGAATGAATACTGCGGACCCCCCTGCAGCTGAGCCAGCCTGGAGCCCTGCCTTCTGGCTGAGTTTATCCTACATCAGTTAAGATAGTTATGTGTAGACTTGAGAGAGAGAAAATGGGGGAAAAATGGATGTTGTTTAAAAGAAAACAGATACAGCTGTTGGAGAAAGGAACGAGAAGAGGGGTGAGGTCCTTGTTTCATGTGCTCTCCTGAGAAATACAGATACTAGTCATTTTGAATGAGGGGTGATGACATTATCAGGTTTGCAGGATTCTTGACCCATAGAGACAGACAGCAACCACAAGACCCACTGGAGCTGGAGGCCAGTAGTCTTCCCAGCTGAGCTTTCCATCGGGTCAGCCTGGGAGTACCACAGCATCTTCTGTGCTCCCAGCTGTTGAGCAAAGTATACCATGGAGGTACCCACCAGGTACTGATACCACCGCCTGCGCACAGCCTTATAGGCCCTGGAGCAGCCCAGGACTGCTCTGGAGCCAGTAACCTCCAGCAGAAGGCAGTCCCACCTTTCTTCCTTCAATGTGCAAACAAATATCATCATTTACTCTGTGTCACAGCATGAAAAATTGGGAAGCACTGACTTAGCACGCGGGGTTCAGGCCCTCCCTGCCCTGCCAAGGACGTGCTGTCTGCTCTGATCTGTTTCCCACCCCACAAGGTCTGTCTCTTTCAGGCCCCAGACATGTCTCCCTCCTCTCGGATGGTGGGCAGAGAGCAGAGATCCAGTGTTGCACCTTTGTATCCATAACACACTGTCTGAGGATTTTTTTTATTACCCTGTCGAGACAAAGAGCAATGGGCTGCATTTAAATTCAAGACCCAACAGACTGCAATGCTGCATCTGAATCCTTCACGGCAGCCTCTGCTCTAGCTCTGCCAGCTGCCCCCAGGTTGTCTATACTGGGTGTCTCCATTGGGCCCCCATCCCCATCTTCCCTGTCTTCCATCCAGTGCTGGGCATCAGGTGTACTTAGATGCCAGAAGAAAAGACAGAGATGGTGAGGTGTGGGTCCAGACTGCCTTGGAGCTCAGGAATGTCTGAGAGTAAAGAGGGCTAGAGCAGGTGGGGACATCTTCCTGGAGGTGATGGGCCTTGATAACAAGATTTAGCAAGGTGCTGTAGCTCACAATTTACAAGGCTCTCACATAGAGACAGGGTCTCGATGAATCATCACAACAACCCTGTGAAGGAAGAACAATTATTCTCATTTTCCGGCTTAGATAACAAAGGCTCAGCCAGGTAAAATAACTTGACAGAAGTGCATTGCCAGTAAGTGCTTGTATAGGTCAGTCAAGGTTCTCCAGGGAAACAGAACCAATAGGATGTACGCCTATATAGAAAGAAATTTATTTTAAGGAAATGGCTCACGTGATTATGGAGGCTGGCAAGTCCAAAATCTGCGGAGTGGGCTAGCAGGCTGGAAACCCTGGGAAAAGCCTGTGATGCAGTTCAGGTCTGAAGGCTGTCCGCTACAGAATTCATTATTTCTCAGGGGATCCTTCAACTGATTTTATGAGGCCCACCAACATTAGGGAGAGCAATCTGCTTTACTCAAGGTTCACCTATTTAAGTAATAATCTAATTCAAATTGTCCTCACATGAACACCCAGAATGATGTTTGAACACTTTTCTGGGCATTGTGTCCCAGACAAGTTGATATATAAAATTAACCATCACTGTGGTAGGACTTTGATCTGACCCCAGGTCTGTTGGCTTCAGATTCTGAACTTGGCTACATCAGAGCATCCAAATGGATCTGTTCTGAACTTCAAAGCAGAATTTGAAAGAGTAGTGTTTAGTTCACCTTAAAAAATATTGAGGGTCTTCAGTGTGTCTAGTTCTATTGATGCTGAGATTCGAAATGAAATAGCATCTGCCTCCAACAGTCCAATGAAGGAATTTACAGTCTAGAAGTGAAACAGTGAAGGCATTCTGGAGAGTAGATTATCCTGAATAAAGGCTGAGAACTGAATAAAGGTAGAACTAAGCATGTTAAGACATTGGCCTATCTTGACTGGGGAGTTCATTCAAAGGAGGCTTAGGAACTGAAGTTGGAAAAGTCCTCTGGGACCAGATCAGAGAAAGCTTTGGATGCTTTAGTACTAATATGAGGTTTTAGCTTATAGGCAACAGGGAGCCAGAGAAGGTTATTGAGTAACAGAGTTGCATGAAGAAATCACTGTACGAATAGGAGGACTGGGTGGTATATACAGGAGGAGACAGAGAAGTGGAGTCAGGTCATTTTACCCTAGACCAGTGAGAACATCCTCTTGGTATGATTTTGGGAGCATTGTAAAATCCATGCTTCATTCTCCAATCAAGAAAGAAAATGTCCAGCAAGGACCGAGAATTTCTGCCACCAACTGCCCCTATCAGTGAAGTTTCAGAGTTAGGGAAAGGACTTGGCTAGGTGTCAGGCACTGCCTTAGGAATTTTCCATAATCTCAAAACAGCCACGTGAAGAAGACAGGGCAGAGATTATTGCTCTCCCGTGGCTGATGAGGACACTGAAGGTCAGAAAGATGAAGTAACCTTCCCAAGGTCACAGCAGACAGATGCAGGCGTCAGAGTCTGGACCAGCGCTATCTGACCCGCAGCTTGTGCTCTTAACCCCTCACTAATCACCGACAGAGGCTGGGACTGTGAGGGTCTCTGGTGCTCAAGTGCTGTAGAGAGAAAAGAGGAGTGAATGGAGGAATAGACAGAAAAAGCAGAGCTGAGGAAACGGAGACCATTTTTTGACTCTAATGCCTCACCAAGGCCTGACTCGCAAGCAGATGCTGGAAATAGAGACCCAGTCATATCTGGAAAGACAGAGTGTCAGATGAGGGAGATCTCAGAAGAGAGGGTGATCCTTTGCTGAAAAAATTAATCCCCAGCTAGATCAGCTCCACTCACAATCCAGACAGTGTTTCTGGAGGCCCTGGGGGAGAAAGGTCATTTCTTACTGGGAGCAAGCCCTCTGCTGCACTCTCCTCACCTCAGCTGTCCAGTCCTCCCAGTTAACCCTCTGGTGCTGCAGTGAGGCCAGCTCCAGGAGAGGGCAGTGATTTCCTGGTTTGCTCCCATCTGTAACCATTGTCTTACCTGGTGGGAGGCATCATCTGCAGTAATTAGGCTTCATTAAAATGCTGATTAATAACATCTTGCCTGGGCCAGATACATGATGGGATTGGCCTAGTCACTGTAAATGTTAGTGTTCTTTGCAGCTGTTTACACACAGCTAACACCCCTGCAGGGCCCAAAGGGGAGAGACAGCAGAGGCTGTGGAAATGCCCCCACCCCAGGGAACCAGATGCAAGGAGATGGAAATAGAGTCTGAGCATGGAGGACTTTGCAGGCAAGCTGAGCTCTAACTTACAGATGGTGCACCGCCAACTGGTGGCCCATCACTGACTCCTTCCTGCAGATGGTAGATCTGGCCAGGAGAATGCTTGGTGCCCGGTGGTTGGTTTAATGTTGAAGTTTCCAGGTCTTGGAGCATGGCTTTCACTCCAATTTAACACCATGCCCCTATTGTTTCACACCTGTCATTGCACGTATTTATATTATAAGCCCAGGGTCTGAAGGCATTTGAGCTTGTGACCCTTGCGTACATGATGGGTAAGAGGTGAGGCTGTAAAAAGAACAAGATAATAGGCAGGGGATGTGTATAGACAGAAACATAGACATAGAAAGCCACAGAGAAATTGCTGGGATCAATTAAGGCATTGCAGGGGCCAGACTGTATGAAGAAGAACCCAGAGGTAAAGAGGTATGGATCGCCCAGGTGACCCCACATCATCTTGTGTAGTTGGAATGTGAGTGTAGGGTAGGGAGTGGGTGGTATGGGTCAAGAGAAAGCTGCAGAGAAGATGGCCAGAAACAGAACCCAGAAGAGGGCCTTGAATGTCATGCTTAATGGGTTTGAACTTGATCTAGAGAAAGTAAGGAACCCATTAAAAAGCAGTTTAAATTAGAGAGAGACAGGGTCATATCTGCGTCTTAGAAATGTCACTCTGGCAACAATGATGAGAATGGGCTGGACAGCAGCAAGGAGAGACCAGTTGCAATCACCTTGAGACACAGCCCTGAGGCCTGAACCAGGGCGGAGGCAACCACAAAAGCCGTTTCTGAGGTGCACGCCATGGGAGATCCATTGATTTCCTTCCTTGGGGAAGACAGCGGTGCTCCTGGCTGACTGGAGCCCTGGCTGCTGGGCCCATTGGGTTTACAGGAGGAAGTACACAAATGGAGGAATACTGACCTCACACCTGACTTTCTAAAGAGAAACCAAGGCACACGGGAAGACCAACATCCAGTATGAGAAGGGAAGAGAAAACCCTGGTTTCGGTCTCCTAATCTCTCTTCTCTTGGATCTCACCATAGCAGTTGAACTTTGACAAATTTTAATCAGAACTCACAGCTAAACCTGATTTTACAGATCAGAACACTAGGTTTCCCAACGAACAGTGACCTTCCCAAAGCTACTGGTGGTCAAACACTTTTTTATAATACCTTTTCTATATTTAGGAAATTATGTCTTTTCTTTGTACCTATATTGCTGCTGTCCGTTTATCTGTATGTCACCTTTCACATTTACCTCTTTCTCTCTCTTTTTGTTTTGACAGTTTCTTTGTGTGTTACTTCTCTCTGCATCGCTCCCTCTCTGTATTTCCCTTTTATTCTCATTCTCTCTCTCTCTCTCTCTCTTTCAGTCCCTTCTCCCTCCATCCCTATCTTACCCTATTCTGTCTCTTTCTCTCTATCCCCAGTTCTGATTAGACAAATGACTCGGGGATGCAGCCAGTCTCTGCCCGGTGGCTAAGCTAATTGATGGCTGCTGTAGAATTGCCTAAACAAGGAACTCTTGTCATTAGCAAGAGATGGGTTGCCTTGGCCTGCAACTAGGAAACCTTTGAAATCCTGCATCTAAATTGCCATTCTTTTGACTGCTACTAGTGATGCTAATTAGCTGTGTTAATTGGATGTTTTGATATTTGAAGAGCAAAGCAATCCAACTCCTTCCTCCAGAAAGCCAAAATTATTAATGAACTTGGCAGCAGCCTTGGCTGTCTTTCCACAGAGGGCACAGCCAAAGATTTCGGTGCAGAGGAAAGGGTTGTTCCAAGGAAGTCCTGCTATTTCCTAGGGAGAGGGCAAGGCAGGGAAGCTGGCCATGGAGCTTCCTAGTGGTGAAATCCTACAGTGGAACAGGAGAGCCTCAAATCTGGAGACCAGAGACCAACTTGAGGGATTTGCCTCTTCCCTGTCATTACCTGCCATGAGACAGGGCAGCCGTGCTGGAATTTTGCATCTCAGTGCCTAGGACAGTGCCTCATACACAGTTAGCTGCTAACAGATGTGACTGAGTGAATAACTAACATGAGCACTGATTTGGGAGTCGTCAGATTTGAATCTCAGTTCAATCACTTTCTAGCTTGATAATTTAAGCAAAAGTAAATTCACCTCCCTGGGTCTCAGATTTCCCTCCAACCACATAGTAGTGAAAGTTCTGACAAATATAATTCTCTCTAATTTGCTATATTTTCATCTCAACAAAAATGGTAGCCAGTACCTGCTGCCTAACCTACCTCACGATCTGGCCGAGATTATAAAACAATGTGCTTACAGCTAAGGAAAAAATAGATACAGAATTCTGTATGTACACAGAGAACAGAGCAACTAAGCAACTGATTCAGCCTCAGGGGATCTGGGAAGACTTCCTTGATAGGGTAAATTTTGAGCTGGGGGTACAAGGGTGCTGATTAAACACTCACCAAGAGACAAAGCAAGACTGGGAAGAAGAGGAAGACATTCCACAAGGGTCAGAGAGCCCAGAGCCCTGCATGAGCCCCTCACTGCTCTAAAATAAGAGGCCACCATGATCTCTTAGAGTACTTTTTAAGGGAGAAAACTGTAATCCTGGGCAGGAACAAGATCTAGGAAGGTAAAGATTTTGAGTGTGGAAGAAAACTGCCATCTCACTTACCATTCGGAGGAATTTTCTCCAGGAAACCAAGACTACAGTCTAGTTAATTGGTTTCTGGGATGTTTTCAAAACCCATAAGGAAAGGCATAACTCAGCCAGATTGACCATGACTTCCAAAGACCCAATACAAAGATTAATGTGTGATTACTGCATCTTAAAAGTGTTGCCAGACCAAACTGGGGTCCATTAGCCTGCTGCAGAGCAAAGCCAATCTAATGACTCTGGGTTGTGGTGAAGGAAAGTACAGTGCTTATTGCAGGCACCAAGCAAGGAGAATATGCAGCAGAAGACCCAGACTCCCCTGACAGGTTTCAGAGAAGGGCATTTAAAGGCAAATTTTGGGGTGAGGGTTGTAGGTTGCATGGTCAGCTCATGGACTCTCAGTGGTTGGTAGTGAGGTAACAAAGTGATGTTTCAGTAATGTTGATCATCAACCTTCTGGTTCCAACCAGTCTTTGTGCTTGTGTTCAACATGTAGTCAGCATCCTCCACCTAGGTTGGCAGTGCAGGGGGTGTCTTAGTTCTTGCAGAACAACTCAAAAGATGCGCATGGGATTGTCATATATATCCTCTAAGGAGGAACTAGAACACTTTTATCACCAAACTATTGCTCAAGCTAATATTACTTGCCTTGCTTGACTATTTCACCTTTGTTTCTGCATTACCTCACTTGTGTTATTAGTAACTGCTTGAGTCTGCTCTTTGAAACTCAGGGAAGACCTAGGAGACTAAAGTCTTTTTCTAAAAGCAAGAAACGGGGGATATGGAGGGGTTTTTATACCCATAGAAACACTTTCAGTTTCAAAAGTGTTGGTAGAGCTAATCTCATCTAATCTGCCCTTTTGACAGAAGAAGAAAGAGAGAGTGGGGTAGAGAGAGAGAAAGGAAAGAAGGAAGCTTTCTTATGACCATAATATTTTGAATTATTTCCACTTTACAAATGTGATACTCCTGTGCATACTTCTACTTTGGTACTTTCACTTCATATTGAAGTATCATCAGAAGTTGATCAGGTAGAGAATTTTGGAAGAGCATCTTTCATACAAAGACATGAATGATAATGGAGCCTTGGAAATGATTAGCATTAAAGTATGGCCAGGGCACAGGGTGGGTATGGGGAAGAGGCTGGACAGGTAGGCAGGCTTCAGATTGTAAAAGGTTGTTATTCCAGATAGAGATTGGAAATTTATCTTGAATGCAGTGAGAAGCCTTCTTCAGGTCCTGAAAACAAAGGACTGCACAATATAGGGGTGTTGCATCATCTCTCTATGATGCTCCTTTGCATAATGTCTGGTAGACTATGAACTCTCAAAGCGGGCTACTCCTGTCTGATTGATCTCTGTATCTGCCAGGAACATAGTAGTTGTTTATAATTTCTGGTTGAATAAAATTGAGGTGGATCCAGAATGGGTGAATGACTCATACAATATCACTGAGAAAGATTGAAGGCAGGAGGAGAAGGGGACAACAGATGAAATGGTTGGATGGCCTCACCAACTCAATGGACATGAGTTTGAGCAAACTTCAGGAGTTGTGATGGACAGGCAGGCCTGGCATGCTGCAGTCCACGCAGTTGCAAAGAATTAGACACAACTGAGCAATTGAATTGAACAACATCATTGTGAAACCTGGCGGGAAAGATGGGCATTTCCTCAGGCCACAGCTTCTGCAGGTTTATTACTAAATCATACATCCCTGGGTACCAAGTCTCAGCAGATTCATGGTTTTAGGATTTGAATGCATCTGTGTGACATCATCTAGGGGCAGGGCTAATTACCTGCCCCCCTTCCCCAAGATCTTCTTCTATAATACAGAATCCTTTCCCTCAGAAAGCCCAGGGACATCTGTGACCAAACTCAAGAAGCTCACTTGCCTTGGATGACCTCCCAAGACCCACTGATGTCCCATTCCAGAGGTACTCTCCTGGGAAACCCATTGCCATTATCAAATATTTAAGGATCACCTACCATGGTCTAAGGCCTGGGGAAGAGGAAGATGAGTCAGACATGGTGGCTATGCTCAAGGACTAGTCTGAACTTAAACATCTCAAGACATAGACACAGCTGGGTGTCTCTCTGTATCCGTGGTACTCAGCATTTACTCAAGGAGTTGGTTGAATGATTGGTTGAAGGAACTTGAGAAGACAGGAAAAAAGATACCTATATATATCTTATGTCATCCATGTATATCTTATATCATATGGTAGAAAGCTGTAGGTATTATAAAAGAGGAATGGAGTTCAAAGGAGAAGAGAGTACTTCCAAGAACAAATTTCTAAGATTTTGTGAAGGATGTGGTGGGGTCTAGGCTAAGCCTTGAAAGATGACCAGGAAGGAGACCAAGATGGACTGCAAACATGAGCAAAGGCACAGGCTTCATAGGTGATTATTTAACAAGTGTCCATTCAGCATTAGCTGTGTGCCAGGTACTGTGAGAGCAATGAGGGTACTAAACTGCTCTCCCAGAATTTATAATCCCAAAAAGGAAGGGGCAGGCCAATGAGTGTGTGGGTGTCTGTGTGTCTCTGTGTGTGTTGGTATAGACTGGGGAAGGACAGGGGCACAGGATTAAGGGGAGGATCCAGAGCTTTGGCTGGATCAAGTGCATTCAAAGGATCTAAACTTTCAGATCACATTAGGCCTTTATTCTCCACCAGCATAAAAAAGTGTTTGATGTGGAAGGAAAGGAAACTAGCCACAGACTGAGCTCCTGCTACACACCAGTGAAAAGTGCTTTGCGTACAATACTCTTTTTTAATCTTCTAAACCACTTTGAAGTAGGTCTGTGTATCCCCATTTTACAAATGAGGAGGCCAAGTTTAAGCAACTGGTTAGCAGTTAGATCTTTGTGGCTCCAGAGTCCTTGATTTTCGTTTTTATACAGCACCACGCTGATCAGACAGCATGCTCCTTCTGTTCCCTCTCCTTGCGCCTTGGTTGACTGGGGGTTGGGAGAAGTGCATGTGTGTGTTTGTATGTATGTTTGTGTACACATGTGTGTGCTTGTGCATGCACGCATGTGCTTGCTCATATTTTCCTGCAGATAGGTAGCAACTTTGGACAAGGGAGGCTCTGATTACTTCCGTCTAATTAATGTGCTCTGTTCATTCTTGCTGTCTCCTTGTTATTAGAATTAATTGCCGCTGATTACTCTGCGTAGAAGAGAAAGGGCAGTCATCAGCAATTCTACCTGGAGGATAAAAACATTGTAATGGAAAATAAAACTGATTCCTGAGGACTTGGATTAAGAAATTCTCTCTGGTGGAGAAAGATTAGGCATTCTTTGACCAAGATCAATGTTCTATGACCCTATCTGGGTTAGAGGACAACATGCCCCTGTTCTGGTCAGCAGGAAACAGATAAAAGCAAGTGAGGAAATACATTTATTTGGAAAATTGATTGTGTATAAAAAAGTCTTTGTGACTTTGTAAGTCTCTTCCTCCTCTGTAAGTTTAGGACGTCTGATGAGGGAAACTCATCCTGTAGTAGCAGAATTCCTTTGGTTGCAAGTGACAAAAAAACCCAACTCAAACTGACTTAAGTAAAAAGGGGAATTACTTAGCTTACAAAATTTTCAGATCTGAAGGAACAGAGAAAATACATTCTCTCCCAAAGATGGGATAAATGTGTTAGTCTCATGGGACGTTTAAGCCCAGCTTGTTCCCCATCTTGTGAGTCAGAAACCTTCAGCTTTGCCTGACATGAAACCAAGAGACTCAAGCAAGGTCATCTTGGTGTCAAGCTGCCACCTGAACATTGGCTCCATTCTCTTACAGGCTCTCTTCCCTCTGGAAGCAAAATGGCATCTCCTGGTGCCTAGCCCACCCTCTCCACATTAAAGGTGATTCTCTCTCTCACAAGCCCCAGAACTGAGTCTCACTGGGTTTACGCCATGACTGACCAATCACTGTAGCCAGAGGAAATCTGTGCTCTGCTGGCCAGGAAAGGGGCAACTCTATCCCCACAGAACTGAATGGTCTGCAGAGGAGACAGTATCATAGACACAGGTAGAGCTGCCAGTGTGAGTGGACCACGAAGGAGTGCCAGCAGGTCCAGGAGGGCGTGGGACCGTGGCACTGGCATGGCTAGGAGGTCAGGGGAGGCTTTCTGGAGGAAGTGGCAGTTGAGCTGAGGGCTAAAGAATTGGTAGGAGTTACCTAGAGCCAGGGAGGCAGGAGGCCTGCCATGCACGGAGTGCGAAGTGGCACATGACTGGTCTAAGACATCCTCTTGCCTGATGGAGAGAAGAGAGCATGGGATAGAGCATGACTTGTTGTCTTATTGTTACTAAAACAGAGCAGGACTGAATGAGATGTGTAACAGGCATGTTTGATAGCCTGACACTGAGCAGATCCTGGTTAGCATTTGTCAGAGGGAGGGAGGCAGCCAGGCACACCAACAGGCCAGCTGGCCCAACGGAGGTGTGGGAGAGTGAGAGCAGAAAAGTTCCAGAGAAAATACATTCTCTCCCAAAGACTGGATAACTGTGTTAGTCTCATGGGACGTCTAAGCCCAGCTTGTTTCTCATCTTGTGAGTCAGAAACCTTCAGCTTTGCCTGACATGAAAGCAAGACATCCCCCCACTGAGCAGTAGATGCCAGGAAATGCCAGAAACCAGACATTCCAGTGGAGCCTCACTATGGGAATCAGGGAAGTCGCCTAGCACAACCACGCAGCAAAATTAAGCCAGGTCAGAAGGGTGCCGAGAAGCTACGCTGGGGAGCACAGAGCTCCTGGCTTCTGGGAGTCACACTCAGACAACTTGTCCAGCAGAAACAGGGACACCGCTACCCTGTTCTTCGAGACATGAATCTGGCGAGCTAGCTTTGACACCTTTCCTAGTCCAGCCTCCTCTGCAAGCGCCCTACATCCAACCCTCAGATCATCTCAGTTTTGCTTCACAAATACTTCTAACTCTATCCTGCAGCAGGCGGACTCTTAGTT
>SJYQ01000787.1:0-63889 GCA_006410935.1 Redunca redunca | reverse complement strand
GTAGAGTGAAAAAGTTGGCTTAAAGCTCAGCATTCAGAAAATGAAGATCATGGCATCTGGTCCCATCACTTCATGGGAAATAGATGGGGAAACAGTGGAAACAGTGTCAGACTTTATTTTGGGGGACTCCAAAATCACTGCAGATGGTGACTGCAGCCATGAAATTAAAAGACGCTTACTCCCTGGAAGAAAAGTTATGACCAACCTAGATAGTATATTCAAAAACAGAGACATTACTTTGCTGACTAAGGTCTGTCTAGTCAAGGCTATGGTTTTTCCTGTGGTCATGTATGGATGTGAGAGTTGGACTGTGAAGAAGGCTGAGCGCCGAAGAATTGATGCTTTTGAACTGTGGTGTTGGAGAAGACTCTTGAGAGTCCCTTGGACTGCAAGGAGATCCACCCAGTCCATTCTGAAGGAGATCAACCCCGGGATTTCTTTGGAAGGAATGATGCTAAAGCTGAAACTCCAGTACTTTGGCCACCTCATGTGAAGAGTTGACTCATTGGAACAGAGTCTGATGCTGGGAGGGATTGGGGGCAGGAGGAGAAGGGGACGACAGAGGGTGAGATGGCTGGATGGCATCACTGACTCGATGGAGGTGAATCTGAGTGAACTCCGGGAGTTGGTGATGGACAGGGAGGCCTGGCGTGCTGTGATTCATGGGGTCGCAAAGAGTCAGACATGCCTGAGCGACTGAACTGAACTAAGAGGTCAACTAAGCAGCACACGTCCAGTGCAAGTGCTCCCTGCCCTTAGAGGTCACAAACAATGCAGATGAAAGGATCCTGAAGTTAGGCTTGAAAGTGAAAGTGAAGTCACTCAGTCGTGTCCTACTCTTTGCGATCCCAAAGACTGTAGCCTTCCAGGTTCCTCCATCCATGGGATTTTCCAGGCAAGAATACTGGAGTGGGTTGCCATTTCCTTCTCCAGGGGATCTTCCTGACCCAGGGATTGAACCTGCGTCTCCTGCATTGTAGGCAGACCCTTTACCATCTGAGCCACCAGGGAAGTCCTGGGTCCAAATCCTACAAATCCATTTGCTGCTTATGTGGGAGGTGCTGGGCAACTTTGAGTGATGCTGAGTGTCACATGGGTGGGTTGAGCGCCCTGCACAGAGCCAGGGTTCCACTTCTGACACTGACAGGGTCTACCTCCTCAGCTCTTGCTAATCAGATAAACCCAGGGAACATGCAACCCTCACCCCTCAAAAGTTCTAGATGCCAAACCCTGGAACCTAAAGATCGGGTCCCTGGTGGCTGAGACAGTAAAGCATCTGTCTACAATGCAAGAGACCTGGGTTCCATTCCTGGGTCAGGAAGATTCTCTGGAGAAGGAAATGGCAACCCACTCCAGTTATCTTGCCTAGAAAATTCCATGCACGGAGGAGCCTGGTGTCCATGGGATCGCCAAGACTCGGACACGACTGAGTGACTTCACTTTCACTGTGTAGAAACAGGATCTCTGCAGATGTCATTGTTAAGGATCTTGGGGTGGGAGATGGTCCTGTGTTATCTGGGTGGGCCCTATATGCAATCACATATATCCTTTTAAGAGGAAGGCAGAGGGAGATGTGATCATAGAGACTGGAATGATGTGGTCACAAGCTAAGGAATGCCGGGAGCCACCAGAGGCCAGGAGAGGCCAGAACCGTTTCTCCTCTAGAGCCTCAAGAGGGAGTGTGGCCCACTGAAATGGATTTCAGTCTCCTGGCCTCCAAACTGTGAGATGCTGAATTTCTTTTGTTTTAAGCCACTACGTGTGTGGTGCTTTGTTCCAGTGGCAATTGGAAACACATATACAGAGCCTCACAGCTATTCCCAACACCAGCGTTCTTTAGTGACCTGGACACCTCTCCACCATGTACACCTGTACCCTCTTCCCTGAAGTGAGCCTCTCAGAATATACCCTACCCTTTTGAGCTGCACCTCACTTATCAACGAGGAGGTCTTCCTTCCATCCATCAGTCTTTCCCTTCCTTCTCTCTGTCCTTCTCTGCCTCTCTTTCTCTGTTCCTGCCTCTGCTTTTCAGTCTTGCTGCATCTCATTGACCGTCTTCACCTCTTAAACTTGCTTTTCTCCTTTTGTCTCTTTCTATCTCATCCTCTGCCTTTCTCCCATTCCCTCCCTCTCTCACCCTCCCTGTCTACAGCTGCATCTCTCTCTCACTCTCTCTCTCTCTCTGTCTCTCCTACTCACTGTCATCTACTTCCTAGGTTTCTCTCTGTCTCTGCCCCTCTGTCCTTTCTCTCGTTTTCAAGTTTGACTTTCTCTCAGCCCCTCTGATGAGCTTTCTCTCCTCACTCATCTTTCTGTTCCACCCTGACCCATTTGTCTCTGCACCTTCCTGCCTGTTTGCATCTTTCCGTCTCTTCCTCCCCGCTGCCCCAGCCCCACCCCCACCCCCGCTGCGTCTCCCTTGTCTTTTTCTGCTGGCCTCCTTACCTCAGGAAGTGCCTTAGGAGTTGCCTGTGATTGGAGTGGACTCTGCAATTACATCTGCAGCCTTCACACTGCCCTTGAGAGACAGACTCATCTGTTTAGCCGTGCACCTGTCCGCCGCCGTGGGAGGATGGGCGAGGGAGGCAGACACAAAAGATCCTTCATATCACGTTGTTCTTCTGGCGTTACCCAGAGGCTCCTGGACAGTTGCCTCTTAACATTCCCGCAGTGCTGGCAGCCTTACCAGAGAGGGATCACTTTTCCTTGGCCTACTCCTCTGCAGAATTAATCAGTCCCCTTAATGACGATCATCTGTTGTTGGCGTGGGTGGGATTGTGAGCAGAGAAAGAATTGTAGGTGGGGGTTTCCCAAGCAGGGAGCAGGTAGGAGTTACATTTTCATATTTGGAGGCTGGATGATGGCAAAGAAAGACCTTCATGAGAACAGGGACTGTATCTGTTTTTCTTGTCACTGTAATATAGGTTCTAGAATTGTGTCTGGCACGTAGAAGGCATTTAATGAATATCTGAGTAGATGAATGAAGGAGTGAATGAATGAGCTTCAGTCCTCTTTGTGCTAGTATCTGATGAGCCTCAATGGACATGTTCCTTCTGCTTTTTCATCTGCAGAATGGGGATAGCAATCAGATCTCCCTGCAGCACACAACTGTGGGGAGAGAAGAAGTGAATGGTATCTGTTGCATGGGGCTGCTCCTTAGTTCCCTGCAAAGCAGGGCGGGGAGGCTACAAGTGCTTGCTGGTGGTTCTGGAAGTGCTGCAGGGAGAGAGAAGTATGGAGCCAGCTTCAGAGATGAGGGTCTGGGAAGGAGCAGGCCAGGAAAGGGAGGTCACAGGTCAGGTGGGAGGATATGAGAGGCATCCCCTCTGGCTTTGCCCTGGGAGGTGGGAGGACCTTCAATCAGCCAGGAAACTGCCACATGACAAGAAGGATATGTTCCTGAATCCTACCAGGGAGAACCCATGCCCAAGGTTGACTTTTATCCCCAGTGGTGGGATTGGGCTGGACTTAGCAGGAACCCAGTTACAAAGTGACTGGTAAGAGGTCTTGTTCAGACAAGGAAGGTCACTCATTCCCCATGCTGTCCAGCTCCCCCACCCCCTCCAAGCCCACTGAAGCCCCACTGCACCAAAGAGGCCTTCTCTGCCCACTCTGCTTTCTGCTATGATCTGCCGCCTTTCTCCCAGCATCCCCTTGCCCTTTGCTTATCTTTACTTCATGGCACTCACCACTCTCTGGCATCTTGATAACGTACGAATGTACTAGATTCACAGTTTGCCCCCAGTACCTAGAGTGTAAGTCTGATGAAGACGGGGATCTTGGTCAGTTTTGTTTGCTGTGCCAAGTACCTAAAACTCACTTGACACAGAGTAGGTAGGTTCTCGATAAATATTTGTTGAGTGAAAGAATGAGGATGGGGGCTTTCAAAAGCTTATGGTATTGAGAATTTTGCTTGAATATATTTTGTTAACCCTGGAAAGAACTTGAGAGAGCATACATGTTACCCACAGTAGAGTTAAGCCTAGAGAAAGGAAATGGCTATGATCCCATGACAAGTTACTGGCTGAAACCAGATTGGTCTCTTGATTCCCATTTAGGGGCTCATTCAGTGCTCCAGATCCAAGGCCCTGAGACATGAGGACAGAGGGCCCTTCAGTCACTGCCATTATCCCAGGGACCTTGGATGCCTTCTGAGAGCCAGGGGTGAGAGGGTGGAGAGGGAGCAGCAGGGGACAGACCCCTCAGGTCGCAAGCATTTTGGCATGAGTAGTCCCTAAGAGCTGATGGTTCAGAAACCATTTCCATTATCCGACCTTTTCGTATTGCTGACTCAGGATCAGGGTTCCCAGTGTCTCATAAGCATCCTGAAGTCAGGTTGAACTCCTAGCCTCTCCCCTGATTCTTTTTCTTCCCTCAGTCTTTCACCTTCCAGAGCCCAGCATCGCCATCTACCCAGCTACCACCCTTCATTCCATCTTCTCTTTCAGGCTCCACATCCAATCTGTCAGCAGGTCCTGCTGGTTCTTCCCTCAAGGACATATCCTCCATCTCTACTGTCTTTGTCCTGTTCCAGGGTCCCCTCTTTCCCTCAGACCATCACTGTAGTCACCTGGCTAATGTGCTTGCTCCCACTCTTGCTTTCTTATTTTTTAGCAAAACAATGACCTTTTAAAATTATAAATCAGATCATCTCATTTTCCTGCCTAAAATTCTTCATTCACTTAGACTCTTCCCATTCAGTTCAAAAATCCAGATTCCTTCAGGTGACCCAGCATAAGGTGCCACAGTATCTAGCCCCTGCCTCCCTCTCCACACCAGCCCTCTTTCAGCCCCTCTCTCCCACCCAAGGACTGTTCCCACCCACCCTTCCTCCTTGACAGATGCTTACTCGCTGCCCACTCTCAGTTTGCAGAAGCCTGCCCATACCCCCTCTCTAAAGCAGCACCCACATTGCCCTCAGTTATAGACTGCATTTTCTTCCTAGCACTATTAAAACCACAGTTATGGTTTTAATTCTTTTTTATTCCTTTTTTTTTTTTTTTTTACTGTTTCTGCTTATAGATTTAAGAATTGTTGTCTTGGTTGGTTGTCTTTTGTTTGTTTTTAAGCAAATTATATCCCATGCCTTCTAGAGAAGTTGAAGATACTAGGTGATCAACAAACGTAGATTGAGTGAATAGATGATGGATACAATAATAGATACACTCTGGTTTTTATTGCCAACAGAAAAGAAGTTTAAATTCCATAAGCTGACATTCAGAGCCTTCACTAACCTGTCACCAGCCTACCCATTGCAGCCCTACCTCCCCTCTACACTTTAGCTCCTTGGGCCTGTGGGCCCTTCTCTGTCTTATTTCTGGCACAGAACCGTGGCCTACAGCCACACTCCCCATTTGTACTATTGCTCATTTATCTCTTCCTCCCCATTTCAGATTTGTCTTTGTCCTTCAGATCTTTGTTATAGTCCACTTCCTTGAAGCCTTTCACAATTCCTCCACTTGGGATTAAATCTGCCATATGCCCACAGAATTTGTGTTTGGATTTATGACCACACTCATGAAAGGAGAAAACATGCATGGTGTTAAACACTCAGGTTCATATGCTACTTCTATCACTTTCTAGCCACGAGATGCGGGGTCAACTATGCAAACTCTCCTTTTTTCAGTTTCCTATAAAAGATGTGTCAAATTATGCTTTGGCCTTGCAGGGATGTGGCAGGGATTGTCGATAGTAAATAACTACACTGTACAGTGCACAGGGTGTGCTGGAAAAAAACGGTAGTTGCTCTTGTGAAGGTGACAATGCACAGCCTGTTTGGGATATGTTAGCATTGTATTCCTGTCGTAGTTCAGTCACTAAGCCATGTCCGACTCTTTGCCACCCCATGAACTGCAGCATGCCAGGCTTCCCTGTCCTTCACTATCTCCTGGAGTTTGTTCAGACTCATGCCCGCTGAATCAGTGATATCATCCAGCCATCTCATCCTCTGCCACCCACTTCTCCTCTTGCCCTCAATCTTTCCCAGCATCAGTCTTTGCCTCTTCTAGACTGCGTCTAATTCCTCTTTATCTAACCTAGTCTCAGCCCTTCTTCATAGCAGCACACACATGGGAGGAACCCCCAAAATTAGAATGAATGAATAAACAAATGAATAAGTTTGTTATTTCAAATGAACAAGTGAATAAGCCAACCCTCATTACTTGTTAAAGGGTCCCACCATGTACTAGCGCTATTGACACCCACCCTTTACTTTAAAGTCCCCTAGTCAGTCTGAGTTTCGGACAACTCCAGCCAACTCCTGTTTCTCTAACTCCAGGGTCCTGATCCCCTCTGCTGTCTGCTCCTGCTCTTGGCTAGAAACCCATCAGGAGTGACAGAAGAATCTGAGGAGAATGACATTTTGAACTTATAGGCCATTCTGAGGTTTTTGTTGGCAGTGAAGAGTTGGGAGTTTTCACCCCTATTTTTTTCTCTCTTAATTCTGCAATGTATTAGAGAAGGTTCCAGCCAAGAGAGTTATTGCTTTCTCCTTGCCTGGATCTTAAATCTTTGTTCAAAGACAGCCTGTTTTAATTGAAAATGTTCAATCAATCTCTTCCCTCCTCCCACCCACATCCCATTTCTTGGCTCCAGCAGGGCCAGTGCAGTAAATAACCTGGAGCAAGGCTCTCAGGGCTTAGGGAATATGTAATATTGTTGGAAAGAAAAAGGGTTGTCTCAGACAATTCCCACCTTTAAAACACTGTCTTTTAAACAGAGCTTGTCTGAAATGATCAACACCTCACAGTGGGGCATTTGACTGCAACAGCCCAACTCCTCTGCCTTATAGAGCTCAGGAGAATTGACCTACAGGGAGATCTCCTAGGGTTGCTCTGGGGCTGAGTGAGTCTGGCTGTCACTGCAGGTCTGGAGAAAGGGTTCGGGCTTCCCTCTGGCCACATTCATGCACTTACTTAGTCAGCATGGGTTGGTTGCTTATCTCACCACCACAACCTACAAGGCAGGCATCATTACTCATGTTTTATGGGCGAGGAAAGAAGGTTCAGGGAGATGGGAGGGCTTCTGCAAGGTCATGTGGTGTTCTTGCTCTCCTCTGCTACATAACGGATTTTCCCCAAAGTTAATGTTTAAAACCATAGTTATTCCCTCTTGTTTTCTGTGGGTCAGAAATTTAGGAAGGGTTCAGCTGAGTGGTTCTGGCTTGGCATCTTTGATGCAGTAGCAGTGAGATACTGACTGGAGCTGGAGCGGCAGAGCGCTGGAGAGGCTGTGGGCTGGCCAGGAGTCTTTCTCTGAAGTAGCCTTTCCCCAAAGTCTCAGGGCCTCTGCCTGCAGACCCTCTGTGAGCTGGCTTTGGGCTTCCCCAGAGCAGGATGGCCTCAGGGCAGTCAGACTGCTCCCTGGAGATTCAGAACCCCAGCTGGGGCATTCCAGCAGGCAAGGTGAGAGTTACACCTGCTTTTCTGAAGCGTCGCTCCTGCCATTCCTTAGGTAGCAGGTAAGTTATAAGCCCACCCAGACTCAAAGAGAGAGGATGCAGACTCCCCCTGCCGGTGGAAGAAGTGTCAGATCACATCACAGGATGGCAGGTGAGATGGGAGACACTGGGCAGACATCTTTGGAAAGTACCATCTGCCACACACAGCATGTGGCCAAGCCAGGATTAGAATTAGATGCATTTGATTCCAAAACTTCTGCTACAGCCTTTCAGCCTGGTCCACGGGGACCTCTCCCTCCCTCTGCGCCCCTGCAGCTCTTACTGTCAACGCACATAGTGGTGATTCAGTTTCCTCAAGCCAACTGGAGCCTGACCCAACTGAGGTGGCCAGCCACCTCTGCAGGCCCTGTCAGTGAGATTGCCTCTGGGGTCTGCTGGTCAGAAAGCCCATGCCCAACACCAGGGCTTTTCAAGTTGTGAGCTTTTTAAAGAAGGGTGGTCACAAGCAGAGGAAGAAAGCAGGCGGCAGCCGCAGATCTCACTGTTGTAAACAACTCATCTGGTGTTTTCCCTTCTCCCACCAGGCCCTGGCCTGGGGTGCCTCAGCCCCTGACAGAAACGGAGCTTTCACTGCTCTGGAATCAGAAAGCCCCAGATTGGAGTCTCAAGTCTACCATTGGCAGTTTTTAGCTTTGGACAGGTTTCTTAACTTCCAAAAGCAAAAGGGAGATAGGAATGCCTTCCTCCCTGGGTTGTTTAAAATGACGTATTAGTAAAGGGTCAGTGCAGTACCAGGCACACAGCGAGTGCTCCATAAATGCCGGTGTTCATGGTGTTCACGTCCAGGGCCGCGTCCGAACCCAGCCTGGAGGCACCTCAAAGTGAGGGGTGAGAACTTGCTTGACTGTTTCACATATGCTGGCCCGCTCCATGACCCCAGACGGAATAGTGGCCGAGATGGTCCCAGTGAAGTGACGACTAAATGGAGGTGTCTGGAGGCTGAGAAAGTGCGTTGGCCCTGTAAGGCCTGTGGGCAAAGGGGAGAGTGGTCTGAGAAGATGGAGTGGAGTGGGCAAAGGCCTGGAGGTGAAAGAAGCTCAGTATCACTGGAATGTAAAGGCCGAGGGGTGGAAGGCAGGAGGCAGCAAGCACGAAGCTGAGACCCAATTACAAAGCACCCAGTAAATCGAGTTCCAAAGTTGAATTTTAAAAGCAACTGGGAGCCACTAAAGGGTTTTTCTCAGTTGGATGACGTGGGCAGATCTGTGCTTTAGAACAACTACCCTTTCACCCCACCCCACCGGCAACTTTATAGAAAATGGAGCAGAAGCAGGCAGCCTCGTGGCTGGGAGGCCATTAGGACAGGATGACAGCAATTCAAGGAAAAGATGATGCTGGCCTTTTCTAGGAAGACAGCAGGGGCCTGGGGAAGAAGTTCCCCTGGGTAAGAGCTGGTGATGGTTTGGATGTTCAGAGCTGGGGGACATGAGATAAAAGATAAGTGCTTTGAATGAAGTCAGTTCAGAAGCCACAGGAGCAGAGGCCAAGAGCACCAGTCGTAGTCCTGGGAGAAGAGCACTGTGCCTTACTAAAGAGACATCACCTAATTGGAAAGCCGATGGTTACAAATGAGCTGAAGAAAAGTGAGGCAGAGGAAATAGCTCATGTGAAGGTCCAGAGATATGAACTATAATGCACAGAGCCTATGTTCCATGTTGTTGCATAGATGACTGTTGCGCTAATTGATACTAAAGTGTTACTGGTCAATATGGAATTGACCCTTTGCCCTTCCCTGGGGAGTTTGTTTTTACCAGGTCACAAGTGCTTACCCTAAGGATTCATTATTGATAGACTTCAAGGCGGACCAGGGATACTATTTAGGGTGAGAGGGGTTTATCATTGTCCCCAGGGTTACCAAGGTAGATGACTGATCCCTGAAGGTCAGGCAGGTCCTGGTCTCTATGCAGCAAAAGGTCTCTTGCCCTTGGGTCTTGCTTATCTGCCTCCCGCAGAGCCACCTGATTGTCAGACCATGGAAGCTCAGTGATTCTCAAAAGAAGGCGGTAGGTTCTCGAGTCTCTGAACACAGGCTTAGAGTAAGGCTCCTTCCAGGTTCTATGACCTTGAGCATGTTATTGAACTTCTCCTCATCTCCATTTTCTCACCTGGAAAAAAAAGGAAAATAATAGTATCTAACATTTAAGGATTTGTGAAAATCAAAAAGACAGTACACACAACGCATAGAAGAGCGAGTGGAGACAGTTTTGTTGCTGTTGTTATTTTTCTTACTAGTCCGGAGTTGCTCCTTAACACCTGCCCTCGCAGACATGAAGCTGGGGCGGAATGTGGCGAGAACATTTTTGGATTATTACCGGCTGAACCCCATGGTCGAGAAAGTGGCGATCCCCATGCCGAGGCTGCGGTAAGTGCTGAGCCGAGCTTGTGTCCTGCTTAACTGGCTTCTTGTTCAGGGGCAGCCTCCTTTAGCCTCTGTCTGGCCCTGGGCAGCATGGGAAAGATGATCCCAGCCCTGCCACAGAGACTGTAGGGGCCGAAGAGCTTCACAGCCCAGTTTCCTGAGTTGGGGGTATCATTACGGGGTGAGACAGTGAGGGGGTGGTCACATTTCTGGATCTAACATGGGAACACATGGACTGAGAGTTGCTGGGAGGCTGAGTCCAGCCACTGTCCCAAGCTGGTCTGGGTATATCCATGTGCTACTCCATCTGACACCTCAACCTCCAGGATTCCTGTATCATCGGGTCTCATAAGGCCTCTGATCCTTCAATTTCATCATCTGTAAAGTGAGGACAATGATTCTCACTTATAAGACTATTAAGAGATGTTAGAGAACCCTGGCACATGTTAAAGTGCCAGGCATATATGTAGCTTGTACATATGATAGTCCCCTGCCGTCAAGATGCAAAGGCTCAGTGCTTAGAGGACACGCCTCTGAGAAGCTTCCCCTCAGGTCCTCTGCCATGGTCAGCTTTTTGGGCTGGTGAAGAGAGAAGGTCAGGTGATGAGTGTCCTTCCTGAGTGCTGGACCAGAGCCCAGAGTGCTGGGCATCCCCATGCCTGCTGGCTATGAGCCCAGTGAGCACTTGGGCAGGGACACCCAGCAGCATCTGGGATGTGCTGGCCTCACCCTATGCCTTGAACTCATCTCCTACTTGCTTAGTGGTCTGGCCTCCTTGAAGGACTTAATGGTATCAACTTAAAAGGTTCCTGCCAGACCAAATCTTCCCACTGACCTTGCCCATGACCTTGGCCAAATGCTTTGCTGTCTCAGGCCTTTGTACTGATGCACCTTCGTCCCTAATCTGTTATTAACAAAAACAATGTTAATCACTGTTATTTTCTAAGCCAAGTACTTTTTGTACATGGTCTTATTCATTCCTCATAGATTATTTTCTTCCTCATATTACAAATGAGGAAAAGGAAGCTCAGAAAGGTAAAGAAAATTGCCTGAGGTCAAAGACATTTTGTAGAGGCAGGATTTGATCCTAGGTGTTTATTATTCCAAAGCTGGACTGAGGTCCAGCTAAGCTCTACCTCCAGCAGGAAGCCTTTCTCACTCTCAGTGTAGGTTCAAATTCTGTCTCAAGCTCGTGGGATGTGAGACAGATTTCTTGGCTTTGTGAAACCTCTTTCTGCCTTCCTAAAGTGAGGGTAATAACAGCAACCTCTAAGGGTGGTTTTAAAGATTAGATACAAGCATGATCTGGTGCCTGGCAGCCAGGAGGTGCTCAATGAATGTTTCCATCTCCTGGGGCTTCTGTGCTGCAGGCCTAGAGAAAAAGAGCCCTAGCCTAGCCACAGCCTAGGGAAAGTCCCTGGATTTATCTAGTTGGGCTGGCTGATCTCTCAGAACCCACATTGCAACCAGTTGGGAGTCCCTCTTCTCTGAGCCCCAGCTCCATGAGGAGTCTGCATCACAATGTACTCCAGCTCAGTTGTTCACCCCCATCCTGGTGGATTAGCCTTTAGAAGGAGCATGTCTTTTCCTTCTCTGTTCTCCCACAGTGCCTTGGCTGTATGGAGCATGCATGCATGTAGATATCCTTTCATTCATTCACTTAGGAAAACAACATTTTATGCCAAGTCCCTAGTGGGGAAGGGGTCGCTTGAATGAATAAATGATTAAAGCATGACCCTGACCTTGAGGAGCTCACCTCTAGACGAAGGTGCTCAGTTCATCCTTAGAAGTCATTCTCGCTGGGTTAAGTTCTTAAAACTTTACTGTTTTATAAACTCATGCTCTCAGTTGTTCACCCCCATCCTGGTAGATTAGCCTTTAGAAGGCGCATTTGGCGGCTTCCCTGGTGGCTCAGATGGAAAAGAGTCTGCCTGCAGTGGGGGAGACCAAGATTTGATCCCTGGGTCGGGAAGATCCTCTGGAGAAGGAAATGGCAACCCACTCCAGTATTCTTGCTTGGAAAATCCCACAGATGGAGGAGCCTGGCAGGCTACAGTCCCTGGGGTCGCAAAGAGTCGGATATGACTGAGTGACTTCACTTTTATAAACTCAAAACAATTCATAGAATCCCATTTACAAGTTAATTTGGGGATTGTCTCTTTCAGGTCCTCTGTCAGCTGAATAAAATTAACTGGGTCCTTTCCCACTGTGTTTTGCATGTTGCACTCTCAGTGCTGACATCCGCAGAGTAACGATCGCCATTGTGCAGATACAGCATCCCATGCATGGGCAGGCCTCCCAAGGCCCCGGGAGTGCACAGGACTGGCCACAGGCAGGGCTAGGTGGCCAGGCCCCACCATCCCAATCTCCAGCCTCATGTTCTGAGCATCAGTTAGTGAAGAGTTCTTCAGGATGGGGGAGGCAGGACCCTGAAACTGGGCCTAAAGGTTACAGGGGAGTTCAGGGCCCTGCTCATGGGACCCCCCATTGCCCTGAGCTTTGGAACCCTCATTAGAGAAGAGCTGAAGGACTCCTTCCTCAGAGTTCACAGCCTTGAGGACTCACAGTAAAGGCACCCACCCTTCACCTAAGAAAAATAGAATAAACACCCTCTCCAGTCCCCACATCTCTCCCTCTTCAAACTTTGAATATCACCTAGATCTCAATTTGTCAGCAACTCTTGAAAACATGAATCTCAGGAGGATTCACTGCTCTGATTTGGGACTTGACTACGTCCCCATTTTTGTATTATTTTCCACCCAAGCATTGAATAACATGCATGAAAGAGCAGTTCTAGTTTCAAAGGCAAATTACATGTTTTGACTCAGAATTAATCTTTGTTTTCTCTCATCTCCATAGATAATTACACTCTGTCAGTTTCTACCCATGTGCTGGCAGAAGCCTGTCAGCATCCCTGGGGAGGTCCCTGAAGGGGGCAGGGACAAACTGTGGGCCTGAGAGTCTAGGCTCAGGGACATGGCAGCGATGACCAGAGCTGAGACCCCACGCTTATCTCAACCACAGGGACACAAAATGTCCCATCAAGGGGGATACAAATTAGACGAGGAAAATGAACAAGCCAGGCGAGACTCTGTGGGGAGATGAAGCTGAGCAGAGCGTGGGCAGGCCTCTGAGTGTGAGGTGGGCTTGGGCTCAGTGACAGTGAAGGGCTGCCTCCACGGTGCGGTTTGGATGCTGCCTGTGTGTAGGGGAGGAGTGGGGATCATCAGCTCTGCATCTCCCCGGAGCCCACTGAGTGGCAGGCCCTGAACGTGATGCTGGGGGAACATAGATAATGTTTGCCCATCAGGAGCCCCGATTCACAGAGGGGAAGGCATGTCCACATGCAAAGATCACAAACAATACCAAGCAACGTATAAATGTGCTCAGCTACCTAGCACCTCGTGCCCTCTTTCAAAAACTTCCAAGGTTCCTCCATTACCTTCAGTAATGTTTCAATTCTGCCTCTTGCTGGTCAAAGCCCTGGCCTTCATTGAAAACTTCATATGCAGCTTCCTAGCACACACCTTTCCCTGTGAGCATCGTCTCCACCCTACCTGCTTTCTACCACTTTATACCCCAAGTAAGTAAGTCATTGCTCCATGTTCCCTCCTTTTCCCTCTTCCTGGAATGTTCTCCCTGTCTGTCTCTAGATGGAGAATGCCAGCTTATCTTTCAAAGCCCAGTCTGGATATAACAGCCCTGTTTCTTGGTCCTTGTTCTCCACTGGAGATAGAGCTCCTTCTCTCTGCTGAACCCCTAACTGCATTTTGCACACATGTGTGCATGGTAAATCCCATAGCTTACTGTCATAGCATCTTTGTGTGTCTGACTCCACCACTAGACAGATTGCTCCATAAGGAACTATTTTATCACTCCTGTATCCTCAGTGCACATTCAAGGCCTAGTTGGGAGTAACTCCTACATAAGCTCTGAATATATGAGTTATGAAATGGTAGAACTGAAGCATCCCCTAAGAATCATCCACTTCAACACCTTCGTGTTATAGAAAAGTGAGACCCCACCAGAAATTACTCTCCCACAACTACTGGCAAATATTTGGCTGTCATCAGGAGTAGCCAAGGAAGGCTTCATGGAAGAAATGGGGCTTAAACTTGGTTTCCAAGGACATGTAGAATTCAAATGGATGAAATGGAGGAGAGGGGGGCATTTCAGATTGGGGGAAAGGGCATAGAAGGCAGGAAGCAGAAGCTGAAAAGGCACATTCTAAGGTAACGACAGGCCTGGGTGTTGAGGACAGTAGAGATGGTAAAGATGGGACTAACAGTTCATTTAATTCATCAAACAATCCTCAAGCCATACTTCATACTATTCAGGAATTATGGAGAAAAATCAGATGCATCAAACTAATAGTCCTATGAGAAAAACAGCTGGGCAAATGACTCCCCAGAAAATGGCATGCTGAGAGATGAGGCCCAAAATGCCGTGGGGACCAGGGGAGGGGAGGAGCTTATTTTCTGGGGAGTCGGCTTTCCACAGGAGGGAGTCTAGATAGTTGGAAGAGGGCCTGTAGGAAGAAGAGTAGCTCTGTGGGGCCCATAGGGGAGAGGTTTGCCTGCCGATGCTGCTCTCTGTGCTCCCATCTGGAGCTGTGGATGTTTTTTGCCTCTGTAAGGACCCCACAGTCATTTTGCATGTCCACACTCCTCCCTGGCTATCACACACCCTTCTCCCCATGCACGCCATCTACCTGGGACCACCCCACCTGTGATCATACTTGGGCTTGCACACCCTCTTTCACCTCCAAAGAAACAAAGCCATCTCGTTTCCCATGCTTCCTTTGGGAATAAAGATCCACACTGTCAGTGACACATGAATGACACCTTGTCGTGGGCAAAGCTCTTCCCCAGCCCTCATTCACCAAAGCCTAGAATGCAAGGAAGGACATGGGTGCTACTATTTTACAAAAGAAGAAACAGGGGCCAGAGAAGAGAAAGGTCTTCTTCGAGATCACATCGCCTGTGAATGGCATTCCAAGTGTGTGTTCCAGGCTGTTATTGGGTACTAAGACTTAGATGTATCTCAGCCATGCTCGATGATCTTCCTGTGTTAGTGAGGTCTTTCATGAGTGTGGAATCTTAGTCTGTGAGGCTTCCTATTTAAGGAGCTACATGAAGACGAGGTGTCCATTTTTGTATGCTGCCACCTGGTCTTGTCTTTACCCTATTTATGACTCATCAGCAATGAAGGAAATGATACTCCAGGATCAGAGCAGCATGGGTTATAAGAAGTCACTTCATGAATCCTAAATCTAACAGCCCAAGAGATTCCCATATTTGTGGCATTACCATTTTTTGCCAGGAGTTGTAGTTCTTTATTATTTTGTGTAATTTGTGTATTATTTTTTTCTGGTTACAACTATGACCTCTACTAAACCGTATGCAGCCTGAGGGCAACATCAGTGTCTGATTCACCTCTGTCACCTCCAGAGTCCATTGGACCATACCTAACACGTAGCAGCATGCCTTTGTAAGTTACAGTTGGCAAAGGAAGACACTAGGTGTATTTATTTGTTCAGTTCAGTTCAGTTGCTCAGTCGTGTCCAACTCTTTGCAACCCCATGAATCGCAGCACGCCAGGCCTCCCTGTCCATCACCATCTCCCAGAGTTCACTCAGACTCACGTCCATCGAGTCCATGATGCCATCCAGCCATCTCATCCTCTGTCGTCCCCTTCTCCTCCTGCCCCCAATCCTTCCCAGCATCAGAGTCTTCCAATGAGTCAACTCTGCGCATGAGGTGGCCAAAATACTGGAGTTTCAGCTTTAACATCAGTCCTTCCAAAAAAATCCCAGGGCTGATCTCCTTCAGAATGGACCAGTTGGATTTCCTTGCAGTCCAAGGGACTCTCAAGAGTCTTCTCCAACACCACACTTCAAAAGCATCAATTCTTCGGCACTCAGCCTTCTTCACAGTCCAACTCTCACATCCATACATGACCACAGGAAAAACCATAGCCTTGACTAGACGGACCTTAGTCGGCAAAGTAATGTCTCTGCTTTTGAATATACTATCTAGGTTGGTCACAACTTTTCTTCCAAGGAGTAAGCGTCTTTTAATTTCATGGCTGCAGTCACCATCTGCAGTGATTTTGGAGCCCCAAAAAATAAAGTCTGACACTGTTTCCCCATCTATTTCCCATGAAGTGATGGGACCGGATGCCATGATCTTCGTTTTCTGAATGCTGAGCTTTAAGCCAACTTTTTCGCTCTCCTCTTTCACTTTCATCAAGAGGCTTTTTAGTTCCTCTTCACTTTCTGCCATAAGGGTGGTGTCATCTGCATATCTGAGGTTATTGATACTGTCTCATTTAATGTCACATCACCCTGCAATTGGAATATTTTGTCCTCATTTTGTAAACGAAGCTCAGAGAATTCAAGTAACTTGCTCAAGGTTATAACTCTCACATATAGCTGACCTGAGAATTCAGTTCAGTTCTTTCTGGATTGGCCTGTCTTTCCACTGCATATAAATCGTAGTCCAGTGCTTGAATGAATGGCACATCAATTTATTACTCAAAATGTAATAAATAAGGCCCCATATGAGGAAAAATGCAAACATGGATAAAACTTGGTTCCTGCTCGCCAGGAGCAGAACAGAAAGGAACAACTGTTGAAGAGTAATGTTAAGGGTATTACATTGGGTGCTGAGCACTGAGATACAGAGGTGAAATAGACACATCTCTGCCTTTGGAGAGCCCCCAGGCTTGCAGGGGAGTCAGACCCACCATGAAATGCCATAATTAGGTTATGCTGAGAAATATAAAGGGACTCTGGAGCCCATGATGGTTACGAAGGGAATGAAGCCCCTGGCTCTGCCGACCTACAGCTCATCTATGTGTTCATCCACAGCTCATTGTGAAATGGATAGAATGAGTTAGAATCAAGGTAGAAATGTGGAAGTATTATAACCATAGGGCAGTTAGGTTTTCTCCAGAACCAGAAGGATACAACCCATCCACTCATCTAAGAGTCATTCATTCAGTCATGCCTTGGGCTGGGTTCCTGAGATGTCTAGATGAGGCAGTCAAGGCCACTGCTCCTAGTCCAGTGGCGGACTCATGGCTCACAGTCCAGTGGGGGAAATAGACACACACACAGATGATTCCAATGCAGTGTGTATATGTGCTGTCTGTCTTCTCTCTTTCTGTTATCTCCCCCTTTGCAGGAAAGGAAAACCCCCTTCCTACAAGCACTCACTCCTGCGGGGCCCGGCCAGCAACAACCCCAACAGCAGAGGGGACAAGAAGAGCTCAGTGAACCACAAAGACCCTTCAAACTCTTTTTAAGGATGTGGAATCCAGGGAGGTCTTGTGGTGGCAAGAGCATGCATTTTCTCCTGGGCCATGAAATTAATCACATTTTTTTAGTTTCCAAGATAATGACTGTGAGAACATGTATAAGCTGGTGAAAGGGAAGGGAGAAAAAAAAAGAAATTTCATCATCGATTTTCCTTTTTACCTTTTGAAAATCAATTGTGAGCCTTCAGCTTAAGGCAATGGAACAAAATAGGAGAATCAGACCAGATGAGTACAGATGCTAATTTCTACAACATGAAGACCCTCAGAGGAAGAGAAAACCCCCATATCTCTTCTCTAGTCAGTGCTTTCCAGCCCCTTTACTGTTCTAAGTTGTGCAGTTACTATGAATGGCTACCTTTTAGACTAGGCCACGGTTGTTTACTGTTTTAGAAATGCAGTGTCCGTATTTGCTGACTCAAAACAATACCATCAACGCATACAAAATAAAAGACAAATGCACCTTTGGTAACAATGGGTCAGAATTTTTGAGGTCACAGTGGTCTTAGACATACAGTCACTTTATCTATG
This sequence comes from Redunca redunca, assembly GCA_006410935.1. Taxonomy (NCBI): domain Eukaryota; kingdom Metazoa; phylum Chordata; class Mammalia; order Artiodactyla; family Bovidae; genus Redunca; species Redunca redunca. The sequence continues at coordinate 46,223 of SJYQ01000787.1, read as the reverse complement.
AGCTGCATGCTCCCTGACTCCCCTAAACCCCAGCATGCAACTTCAGAGAACTGCCCTGAGAGCTATGTCCCAATGACCTGGGTAGTTTCATTGAAACCTTAGCTCCTAAAACAAAAAATATTAGCTGCACATTCCAGAAGGTCTCTCTCATGGTTAAGATCTCTAGATCCTAGGATCTGAGATCAAAACTGACCACTAAAGAAGAGGATATGAAAAATCTGCTATAGAGGGGAGGAAGCTAACTGCCAGGGAGAGAAGATGCAAAAGACAAAAGAAAGCACTCCGAGGCAGGTGGGGTTGATAAAGTAAAACAGCAACAGTGGCAGTTCCCAAGGCAGGGCAAGCTTACTATTGTGCATTTTTCTACAGAGTAAAGTGCCTTTGCATGATGAATGGGTCCAGGGGAGTTGGCTCACTTCCTGTCTGTGAAGCAGCAGGCTGAGTCACCATGACAGCCTGCTAATTAAAATGACCTCCCGGAAATGAGGATTAGAAGATAGGGAGAGGAAGGGAGGCTCCGGGGAGATAGGGCCTTTAGCACAAAGCTTCAGTTTAGCATTCTTTTGCTTTGGATTGGAGATTTTCAAAGTATCTTAAAAACTGAGTGCAAAGCTTATTCTCCCTTTGCTTATTGCTTTTCAGAAATGATAAAAAAAAAAAAAAAAACCCGTATGGTAGTTGGCTACAAATGTTGTGTTGTATATACAGCTTCTCCCCTGGGTTCTTGTTGCCCAGAGGAACACAAATAAAGTGCTTCCTGCAGCTCCTCTGTTCCTCTGAGCATTCTTGGCACCTTTCCCTCTAGGTCTCTCCCTCCCTCAAGAACCAAGCAAGTCAACCCAATTTGATGCAACCCTCACTTTGCTGTCAGGGACTCTGTCATCAAGGTAAGGAAGGACAGTCAAGGCTTGACTTTCCAGCTGTTCCTGTGGCAGAATCCTGGGGAGTTTATTTGACTGCAGCCAGCTCAATACAAATCAACACTGTGGCAGGCCTTTCAGAAACAAGAGCATCTCTTGAGATGGCATAAAAGAGGCAGATGGCATAAAATCAGAGATAATAGACCAGATCTATTTTCCCCTGCCCAGATTGCTTTCATAAGGTGACCATATTTAGACCCCACTTATTTTGGTGCTTAGGTAGTTCATTTTATAGATTTATACTGCATATTAAATTATGGCATAGCTTCCCAGGTGGTGCTAGTAGTAAAGAACCCGCCTGCCAATGCAAGAGACATAAGAGACGCAAGTTCAATCCCTGGGTCAGGAAGATCCCCTGGAAGAGGGCATAGGAAATTACCCCAGAATTCTTGGCTGGAGAATCCCCATGGACAGAGGAGCCTGGGGATGGGGGGTGGGGGGTGCTACAGTCCATAGGGTCACACAGAGTCAGACACAACTGAAGTGAATGAGCATACACTCACACATGTACTTTTCTAATTTACATTTTACTGGAAGTAAACTGATCTGATACCCATTTTACCAAATCTTCATTGAAATAAAAAGTTACCTATTTTCATCAACTTTTTATCAATAAGATATTTTCAATTATGAAAGTATAACTGCACTTCTGAAAAGCTGCATTGACTAATTGGACCATAGGTCTTAAAAGCTCACGTATGCTAGTGGTTTAAAAGAAAATTTTGGAGTCAGGCAACTCTGGATTCTAATTCTGCATTCAAACCTTTATTCTGTCTCTTGATATCTGTGTGATCTTGGATAAGTTATTTAACCTCTCTGAATCTTAATTCCTATAACATGGTGATAGTAATGTCTACCTCATTACAGTAGGTATGTGGGTTTAATGGGACTTTCTGGGGGATATTGGGGCTTCCCTGGTAACTCAGTTGGTAAAGAATCTGCCTGAAATGCAGGAGACCCCAATTAAATTCCCGGGTTGGGAATATCCCCTGGAGGAGGGCATGGCAACCCACTCCAGTATTCTTGCCTGGAGAATCCCCATGAACAGAGGAGCCTGGCAGACTACAGTCCATGGCTGCAAAAAGTAAGACACGACTGAGCAGCTAAGCACAGCACGGCACATGGGACATATCAGCACGGCACCTGGGTCATTCAATACATGATAGCTGTTAGTTGGATGTGATCAGGATGATAAGGTGTCTGCAAATCACTTCCCATTAGAAATGGATAAGGAAACAGGAGCTGTTTATCCATGAGTTGAAAAGTGAGAGGGAGGAGGTTAAGGAAAACAAGATCACAATATCTCAAAAGTTGAAAAAGTATCTTAGATATTCTTTTTGTCAGAAAAAAAAGCAAACTTTTTCTGTGTTGCCAAAGGATAAGAACCAAATCCAAAGAAGTAGTCTCAGTGAGACAAATTTCAGTTCAAAAGTGAGGAAAACCTTCTAGTGAATAGAGTTGTCAACCACTGGATGAGGTCCCTGAGAGACACAGAGTTCCCCATCACTAGAGGCATGCAAGCAGAATCTGAACGAACATCTGTCATGGAGGAACAAGAGAGATTTTCTTCCTCTAAGGCATGCTGAATCAACAGTGGCATTACTTCCTATTCTATGACTGTGGAAAGAAATGACATAAGATGGGGGTTACATTCCTAATGTCAGACAATGGAGTTTACAGTATAGTAAGTATCACCTAACTCTAAACAAGTGATAGTAAATGTCTCTGAATTACAGAATATGGGCCCTGCTAACAGTTAGCAATCCTTAGGAGGGAGAAATACACGACTATAAGACTGTAGGACATGTTTGCAAAATGACTGTCTGCTTCTCCACAGGAGCAGAGCAGGGAGGCGGAGTCTAAGGGACCAGGGGTTGCCAGTGGACCTCTTTGTGGCCTTAGCCTGCTCAGCAACTCCGTAGCTTTCTTGGACCAGGTTATACCTATGGTCTCAGGTTAAGAGGGGAAGAGTTTCAGCACTGAGGTTGAGGACAGCACCAACACAGAAAGACAGAAGCTACCAGCTCGCTCAGCCCCAGCAGGGGGCGCTCTAACCTCTCTTGTCTGCCTACTTCCTTCTCAGGCTAGAGCCACAGTGGGTAGACCCAGCTACCAAATTAGTGTACTGAGGAGAGTGAGACAATGCAGCAAGGAAGGGAGGAGAGCGGAGAGACACCCTGGGCCTCTGCCTGACTTTCATACAAATCTCCACAAACAGTGCCAGGCTTGCTCTGTATTAGTTCACAGGCCCAGAGGTCAGTCTGCTTACCTTCAGAAGCTGTGGCAGACAAGCCAGAGGCCACCCAGTTTCTTTGTGCTGAGGTCCAGAGCAGAGGCTGAGTCACCTGCCGCTGGTGATATTTGCTTTACAGCAGCAGCAGCAGTAGCAGGGAGCTTTCAGCTGGGAGCTTTCCCCATTGCCTCTGACTGGGGTGGGGAGGGTACAGGATGAGTCTGTGTCCTTTAACTGTGATTCAATGACACAGTGGAGACCTGCCTAAGAAGACCCAACTCCTCATTTTTCTAAGTAGTAAGTGCAGTGCCAAGCTTGGAAGTCTGGAGTGATTAACATTTGTGGCGCATTAGTTCATACACCCACCAGATATTTATTGAACATTTACTGTGTGCCAGGCATTGTGCCAAATACTTTTGCATACATTGCCTCATTGGATACTCCCCGCAGCCCCTAAAGGTGAGAAAATTAAGAACCTCTAAAAGTAAAATACTTTCTTTAAAATTCATATAGCTAGTGAGAACCTGGACTCAATCCCAGTTCTCTTCCTACTATTCTGCACAGGACCTTCTCCATTAGTTTCCAGGTAAAATCAGATCAAAACAGGAAAACTGGTGAAAGCAGATTAACAAGTAAATCATGGGCTCACTGAGAGGTAGGAGGGAATGGGAGATAGGAATGGAGCATGGAAGTTTCTAGGCTGGGTGTATGTGTGAGGATTTCAGGAAATTTTTAGCACCTACTGCTAGAACCCTGCCTTCTTCCCATCTCTCTTTCCCACACACCTGTGTGAGTCCCTGCTAGGCACTCCAACAGGGTAGGGTGTCATTTACCACTTGACATGCAGAAGCTTCTAGGTCTTCTAGATTTCCTGGAAGCTCAGCAAGGCACAGGGCCCTTCCAGGCACCCTCTGGCTTACTGACCCCAGGCAGATAATCTAGTTCAAGTTTTGTATCACCCCCTTCCTCCGGAGTGTGTAAGCTGAGCCCACTGTGTCCTCAATCATTGTCCAGAAATTTCCTCTGAGTCCTACCTCCTGAGCATTTTAAGGGCACTGAGATTAGAGATTCTTTCCCACATGGCTCAGCTCAGCCAGTGGGGCCCCAGACAGAATGGGGTAGACAGAATAGGGGAGATATTATAACATAATATGGACAGCTTTGGTTGAAAAAGTCAGGTAGACTGAAATGTGAATCCTAGTTCTTCCATTAACTAGCTGAATGGCTTTGGGCAGATAATTTAACCTCTTTAAGTTCCAGGATCCACATTTGTAACTCAGAAATTGTAATACCTACATCCCAGTTATTGGGAGGATTAAATATAATAACACCTATGTACAACATAGCACCTCTAGTTAATATTGTGAAAGTGAAAGTGAAGTCACTCCGTCGTGTCCAACTTTTTGTGACCCCATGAACTGTAGCTTCCCAGGCTCCTCCATCCATGAGATTTTCCAGGCAAGAGTGCTGGAGTGGGTTGCCATTTCCTTCTCCGGAGGATCTTCCCAACCCAGGGACTGAACCTGGGTCTCCCACATTGTAGGCAGATGCTTTCCCATCTGAGCCACCAGGGAAGTTAGTATTGCAGGAGGTAGTTAATTTGTTAGGAAGGTAGATCTCATGTTCAGTCCAGTTCAGTCGTTCAGTCGTGTCCGACTCTGCGACTCCATATACTGCAGCACACCAGGCCTCCCTGTCCATCACCACCTCCAGGAGCTTGCTCAAACTCACGTCCATCAAGTCGGTGATGCCATCCAACCATCTCATGCCCTGTTGTCCCCTTCTCCTCCTGCCTTCAGTCTTTCCCAATATCGGGGTCTTTTTTAATGAGTCAGCTCTTCACTTCAGGTGGCCAAAGTATTGGAGCTTCAGCATCAGTCCTTCCAAAGAATATTCAAGATTGATTTCCTTTGGGATTGACTGGTTTGATAGCCTTGCAGGCCAAGGGACTCTTAAGAATCTTCTCCAACACCACCGTTCAAAAGCACCAATTCTTCAGCACTCAGCTTTCTTTATGGTCCAACTCTCACATCCATACATGACTACTGGAAAAACCACAGCTTTGACTAGATGGATCTTTGTCAGCAAGTAAACATCTCTGCTTTTTAATATGTTGTCTATGTTGGTCATAGCTTTTCTTCCAAGGAGTAAGCATCTTTTAATTTCATGGCTAGAGTCAGCACCTGCAGGGATTTTGAGGGCCAAGGAAATAAAATTTCTCACTGTTTCCACTGTTTCCCCATCTATTTGCCATGAAGTAATGGGACCAGATGCTGTGATATCCATTTTTTGAATGTTGCATTTTAAGCCAATTTTTTCACTCTCCTCTTTAACTTTCACCAGAGGCTCTTTTGTTCCTCTTCACTTTCTGCCATAAGGGTGATCTCATGTTAAGTTTTCTTATAACAACAACAACAAAACAAACAAAAGACCCAAAAAAAGGCACATGAAATGTTTGGAGGTGATGGATATGTCTGTTACCTTGACTGTGATGATGGCCTCACAAGTTTCTGACCTATGTCCAAACTTATCAAATGATAAACATTAAATATATATAGGTCTTTTCAATATCAATTATACCTCAATAAAGCTGTCTTCCAAACACAGTAACATCTATAAAATACTTGGCATAAAGTAGAACTCTCTCCCCAAGCCACCACCTTTAACTGGCTAGGATCAGAAACCCCTCTCCTTGAAGGCAAAGCTTTTCTTACTTCCAAATGAGGTACAGACAGAAGTACAAACCCTCCCTGAAGACAGGAATGAGAAAAGTACCTGGAAGAAAAGCAGCCACACTGAGGGATCAGTGTATTTGTAAGCTGGGGCTCAGAACAAGTAGGAAAACAGGGCTGGACTCAGTGTTCTCCCAGACTGACTTGAGGCAGAACTGACAAGCCTAAAAAGCAAGGGGAATGGGGCGAGTATAGGTTCTGTAAGATACCATGTTTTATTAAAATAACTAACAAATCTTAGCAGGATGGTGTACAGTGTCCCTGATTGCTCAGCTGGTAAAGAATCCACCTGCAATACAGGAGACCCCAGTTCAAGTCCTGGGTTAGGAAAATCCCCTGGAGAAGGGATAGGCTACCCGCTCCAGTATTCTTGGGCTTGTCTTGTGGCTCAGCTGGTAAAGACTCTGCCTGCAATGCAGGAGATCTGGGTTCAATCCCTGGGTTGGGAAGATCCCCTGGGGAAAGAAAAGGCTACCCACTCCAGTATTCTGGCCTGGAGAATTCCATTAACTACAGTCCATGGGGTTGCAAAGAGCTGGACACGACTGAGCGACTTTCACTTTCACTTTCTTTCACAATGTCTCCAGGGTGTTCTCTGTGAAGTTATCATACCAATACCCTCTGCCAGCTGAAACTCAGGACTTCCCTGAAGCACACTCACCTCTATTAACTCTACCTGCTGTCATCAAACTCAGTGTGCATGCTGGACAGTGCTTATTTTTCCCCATTTTGCAGAAAGAAGAAACTTGTATCCGTGTAATTAAGGCCCTTGCCCATAGTCCACAGCTCATAAGTAATTCATACAGGAATTGGGTACACACTCAGCTCAGCCAGCTCCCACTGCCTCTCTCCTCAACCCCAAACCTCAGCACTAAGCCTGACCAACTCATGAGGGCATTTCTATGACACTTGTTTTAATTCTTTCATGTTTAAAATTCACTTTCCTCCCAAGACCTCAAGTTTATTTTTGGCCCCCATCTCAGTCTTGAAGCCAGATCTGCCTCTCACCTCAGCACCAGCTGTCTTGGTTAGTGTCCTATTTTCCTGCCTGGAAACTTTGCCATTGTCTTAACTCCCTTCCCTCCTCCCCCTACAAAGCCAATCAGTCATCAAGGCTCATTGCTTCTGCCTCCATGATGCATCTGCCTTCCAGCAGTAACATGGAGTGACTTAGGAGTCAGATAGTCCTGAATTTTTCCTGTCAACCTCACTCCTTGCTATTTTTGTCTTGTGAATCACTTAAAGCAGAGTTTACTTACCTTGTCTTTAATATGGGAAATAATACTTATTGGCAGGATTGTCATCCATTTTCCTTCCTCTCCCTTTTCCATGCTTTTCTTCCTCTTTACTCCCACCACTGTGTCCTGCCTGGGTTGCTGGAGCAGTCCCTCATTGACCTCCCCACCTTCTGATACCTTCTTGCTAATCAATTCTTGCTTTCTCAAAATAAGCATCCACAATCTCTATGAAGCATAACCCCATGTTTATGGCAACTCTTTCCAACTATCCAAGCCAAGAGCTTGGATATCATCCCACTTCGGTGTCTTTCTCACCCCCCTGCTGGTCAGGTGCCACATCCTGCTTGTTCTGCCAGCTTGGTGTCCCTCATCTCTGTCTAGCTGCACCAAGTCTTTGTTGCAGCACACAGGATCTTTAGTTGCAGCACGTGGGATCTAGTTCTCCAACCAGGAATCGAACCTTGGCCCCCTGCATTGGGAGTGTGGAGTGTCGGACCACCAGGGAAGTTCCTCTACTCTTCTTAACTAAAGTAAATCCTTCCCATCATTCAAGACTTATCCCACCTCCATGACATTTTCCCCAATCACACAATTGTAATGAATTGCTTCCTCTTCTTGTGTCTCCCAGCTCTTTGTTGATTTATCTATTTATCAATTACTTCACTGAGATAATAGTCACCTCCTTCACTATCATCTAATTTCTGAGAGCAGAGACTAGGTTTTATTCATCTCCATTCCTCTCATATCACCTAACACAGCTGCAGACATGCCAGAGGCACTCAGTTAATATAGCAGAATGAATAAATCTTGAATTCAAAATCTCATTCGGAACTTATTTTAATAACTGGATCCTAATTACAGATCTGTCTTCCCAAAGTACTGACCTCTCTGAGACATTCCACTGCTCAGATTTTATCCGTGGCTCCCCTTGCTTACAGAACTAAATTCTAGCTCCGTGTGAAAGGCGAAGTCCTGGATGGTCTTCAAGGCCCCGCTCTCAAAATCTGTCTCAATGGAGGAGATGGATTTACTTCATCTCCAGTCTTTTCCTGAAGACCAAATTTATTTCTAGAGCCCAAGGCAATTTGATCATTTTTCCTGCAACAATAAAAACAACTATTATTGCTGCTGCTGTGGCTGCTGCTACCACTACTTCTACTACTGCTATTACTGCAGCTGCTGCTGTCCTGCCCTGGCCAAGCGCCTACTCAGCTCCAGGGTCCTGCACTCCAGCTTGCTTTGTCTTATGTGATCTCATATAATCCTCACAACAACCCTATGAAGCAGATGTTGTTCCCTGAGAAAGAAAGAAAAGCTTGGAGAGTCTAAGTAACCTGTCTAAAGTCAGCCGGCTCCTAAGTGGAAGAGCCTGGCTGTCACCAGGTTCCAGGGCTGTGTTCTTTCCACTTTCCCCTCTGTCTTTATATGTTCAGTCCTGAGACTGACAAAATGATACATATTTAATGCTGGTTATAAAAAGTCTCTGCCCCAGGGAACTCGCTGCTTCATCTTTGTTCCTGTGCACGACCTCATTTTGCCTCATTCCCCTGAGCCTGGCTCTAGGCATTTTCTCTGCAGCCGGATGTCAGTGCCCAGACGTCCTCCACGCTTGAGTCTCTGCCTTTGAAATGACTGCTGAGAAATGACTGTCTTACAGGCAGAGCCGGTGCTCCCCTCAGAGTTCTAACAGGCAGAGCTGGTGCTACCCTCAGAGTTCTAAGGACAAGAAAGAGATTTTGCCAGGAGATCAGGATAGAGCAATGCAGAGGAGGCCTCTATTAACCCACCCCTCACCCTACCTTTGCATTAAAAAGCAGATTTCCTCTTCCTTCACCCCAAACCACTTCCTGCCCCCAGGATTCAAATCATAAAGGGAGAAGGATTATAAAATATAGCCACTGGGATCGAGTGTTCTGCTTCCAGCTCTGATACTGCCTGGATGGGTAACAATTTTTTTTAAAAAAGCCTCTTTCCCTGTCTGGAGTTATCCCAGCGCTTCAGCTGGTTTCTGGTTCTTAGTCTTTGAAACAGGTACATAAACCCCAACCAACCCACTCTCAAGAGTATTGTGAGGATCCAGAGATAGAATGATTGGGAAAGTAAAGTATTTAGACAAGTCTTTCCCAGTGTTTTTCTCTCTCCTTCTGAGACCTCATAAATGTCCCCTACTTGGCCCATTCCTTGCCTTTGACATGGATTGTCCTGTCATTAATTCATCCAACAAAACTTATTAAACATCTGTGTTTGCCAAGCACTTCTCACTCCTTTCTGCTGACTTGATTTCTACCTGTCTTTCAACACCCCTCCTCAAGGAAGTCTTCCCTTGCCTCCCAGCCCTCAGGGGTGACTCATCCACTGAGCATCTTGAGAATGACTGTCTGAACCTCTCACTTGGCCCTTATCAGTGGCTTTGGCATTTCATTTCTGGTATCAGCTCTGTCCTCCGCACTCTATTTTTCTTTGTTCTTGGGGTGAGATGATTAGAGATGGAAAAACTGGCTCACTCATTGCTCAGGTCCCAGGACAAGGCCCAGCGGAGAGTGAATAGTCACTGAGAACTGGCAGGTATCGCTGCTGCTGCTCCTGCTGCTGAGGATGGCAATGATGAGCACGGAGATGAGACGCCTGCTCCGAACGGAATGTTCCCGTGAAGCTAATGCTGCTGTGTTTCTCCATCCCTCCCTCCCTCCAGATATGTACCTACCCTCAGAGATAAGGGCAGCCCCTTAAACTTCTGGGCAAAGTAGAGCAAACTTGGCTTACAGGTCCATATAGAACGCTGCCAAACTTTAAACCTAAGAGTATTCATGCCAGGGAGAAAAAGAAAGGAGAGGGATGGGGAGAGGCTGAGAGATGGGAAAAAAGTGACTGTGACGGATGTAAAATGTGTGTGTCCTGGTATACTTGCATTGTGTGTGAGACTTTTATGAGTAATCTCTATATCTGGGTGTGAAAATGCATGTTTGTGTAGTTGTAAATGTGTGTGTGTGTGCATTACGGAGTATTCAATTACAGATCATTGTCAATTCTAAGCACATTTTTCTATCACCTCCCAGTCTGAGGGCCTGGGTTAAGTTTCTGTTTGAAATTCTATCTAATCTCTTGACATTTCATCCATATTAATGGGTCACCCCCCTTTGCCCAGCCTCCCTGAGACTGTGCTCAAAGGATGTCAGGGTCACCTCTCCTCCTTCCCATTCTCAGGGAAGGCTGATAGGGATTCCAGCCGGATCAGCCCCTTGGGGTAGGAAGCGCGCCATGAACCCTTTCCCTCACGCGGTCAGCAGATGGCCTCACGTTGATAGCTCTTTCCTGTATGTCGGCCTTCTTTGTGCTCCCGCTTGGTTTTCTCTTTCTCCTTCTTCAGGCCAGCCTCGACCGAAGGTTGGAAACAGCTGTGGCGTGGTGTTGGGAATGGAGAGACTGCTCTCCTTAACACCCCAATACCCTTTCAAGCTGCTCCTGGAGAAATGAATGGTTCAGAACCATGATTCCAGAGTGTTCTCTTCTGTTCAATTTCAGAGGCACTTGCTCAGGGCCTGTTGTAAACCAGCCTGAGTCCTGGGCAGTGTTTGGAAGTGGAGAGTGCTGTGAATAAATGCAGAGCAGAGCAGCTACGTGGGCCCCGAGACTTTGACTTTGCTGAAATGCAAATACGCGGGATGAGGATTTTCAAATGTTAAGCCTTGTTCATTGTGCATGCCTGAATTCATTCTTTAGCATGTTTAGAATCCATTCATTCATTCATTCATCCTCAAGGAGGCCATGTGGTTATTAGAAAAAGTGCCAAGTCAGAAGCCTGGATTTAAGCTTGATTCAGCTGCTATCATCTTCCCTCTGAACCTCAATCTCCCCTGCAGAACAGAATTAAGAATGAGTGTTCTGCTTAATCCATGGGATTACTTAAGGAACTTCCGGGGAAATGGACCCAGTGGGGAAAAGGAACCAACATTCTCCACATGCATCCATTCTACAGCCACACAAGGGGAGGGGGTGAGAGCAAAGGATGGGGACCTCAAAAATTTCCGGAATCAAATCCCAGTCTACTAGCACTCATGCAACATTAGAAAAGTCAATCTCCCAACCTCAGCCCGCACATCTGTAAAATGAGCCTGTTGTAGTAGGCGATCGCTAAAGGCTCCTATAATTCTGCCAGCTGGGGAGCTCTAGGTCCCGTCCAACCCAATTGCCCACCCTTGAAAGAGGATCTCATGTCAACCTTGAAAATCATGTCAGGTTTCTAGAACAATGCTTGGGCAAGATGTATGGGTAGTAAAGATCCATACTTGGCTCAGCAACACTGGTGGTGACACAGGCCTCCCAAAGATTCTTTCTGTCCCTCAGACCTGGTGCTGAACCAGAGGCCGCTGGAGAGATGAGACCAGCGGGTGACACGGCGAACCTTGCCTACAGAAGGTGCAGTGCTGCGGACCTAATTAACATCACCGTGTAGTAGATACCGTGGAGCATGTTTGGGCTGCCAGAGAGAATAAATAAAGCAATGTTTTATCTTAAGTGTTGGTTAATGGTGAGTAACAAATGGACTTGCGCTTTATTTACTGCACTTCACTGCACAGCCCTGCTAGGGCCGCCATAGACCCTGAGGAAGCATACCCAGATTTCAAGAGCATGCATTATAAATTGCTTGCCAAGGAACTGGAGAAGTGGGACCCTTATTGGATGCTGTAATAGACTCATGAAGAGAGGGGCACGCAGGACAATGGACTCTGGTATCTGGCTGACCCAGCTGAGATCTAGCTCTGCCACTGTATGACCTTGAGCCACCTCTATGAACCACAGGTTCCTCATTTATAAAATGGGATTAATTAGTGCCTAGGTCACAAGAAGTTTGTGAAAATTAAATGACATGATATAAATAAAGTCCCTGGCAAACGGAAGGGTTCCTTCGAGGGTAACTATTATTATTAGTCACATCCACATTACTCTTAGGCTCAGTATTTCAAAGATAATCAGTCAAGCCAACAGGGTGGAACACACATAGGAAGCTACGGACTTTCATCACAAATGGATACTAAAGTGACAGGATCTTCTTTCATCAAAGCAGGTGGTGTTGTTCATCCACCTCCTTCCTTCACCAAAGAGGGGGTCATTCATCCACCCCAGCATCCTTCTCTCCTCTCATTATAATACCATCAATCTTCCTTCCTTCTTTCCTTTCTTTCTCTCTCTCCCTCTTTCTTTCATCTTCCCTCCATCCCTCTTTTCCTTCTTTCCTTCCTTCCTTCCATTCATAATGCCTGCCATGGTATCTTAGTTTGGGTTTTCTCAAAAGCAGAGACTGAAACAAGAAACTGAGAGCCAACAGCTTAATCTCCAAGTGATACCTGGAAGCAGAGATAAGGGAAAGGCAAAAGTGAAACAGCACAGGGAGAAAACCCAGTAAATGGTGTGTTAATGAGCTAATTATCACTGAGGGGAAAGGTCCTCAATCCCTCCAGAAGCTTTCTCGGAACTGGCGCAAAAACACTCCCTAGAGTTGTCTCCCCAGAAGACAGGGAGACAGCTGAGGGTTGCTTCCTTGGGTATAAATTCCCCTTCACTTCCTGTCTTGCTCTGCGAGACTGATCCCTGACACAGCCCCAGTCCAGTTCCAAATGCCTGGAACTGTCCACCATAGCTGTGCTGAAATGAGAGGAGTTGAGATGCAAGGCAGGCAGCACAAGCACCTGCTAGGCCTGGGCACAGGAGGCTCAAGTGAGGCATGAGTGCCTTGTCTTTGCTATCCCATGACTGGTAAGTTTGGTGGGGACAGTGCCTGAGTCAACTCTTTATTCCAAAAATCTAGCAAGTGATCACACAGCATTGCATATCCAGTGGTTATATGCTGAGTGAAGGCTGGAAAGATGGAGGGACAGACGGTCTTCCTACTTCTTAAGAATAATTTCTACCTACAACGTGGGAAGTAAATGGAGGTTGGGGGAAGTTGGATGTAGATAGAGTTTGATGTATAGGGATGATCAACATGGGGCATGGACAGGTAGGTCAACGAGTCCTCAGAAGAAAGGAATCTAGAGCTGGGTCAAGCAAGCTGCATCAAATGTGCTATTGATGCTGGGCCTGTTGATAAAGTTGCCTCAACTTGATACTCCAGCTTGGAATTCACACCACTAATAGTAGCCAGAAGAGTGACTGAAATAAAATTGTGAAGAATCATCTCAGGGCAGGATCAAAGGAGGGAGAGACTTGGTGGGAGGAGGGGCAGTAGCCTGAAGCTTGGGCTCAAAGGACTGCAGCTTCAGATACTCCTTAAGCCTTTGCATAGCCCTGCTCTTGCTTGTCCACTCTGATATTGCACGAAAGCTGAATTTTCTTTTAACAATTAATGCATTTGAGGAAAAAGGAAAATAAAAACAACATGTTTGTTATGCATTCTGAAGGTATCTTTATTTTTTTTAATTTTATTTATTCATTTATTTTTGGCTGTGCTGGGTCTTCGTTGCTGCATGGGCTTTTCTCTAGTTGTGCCAAGCACTAGCAGGGGCTACTCTATAGTTGCCCTGCTCAGGCTTCTCATTGTGGTAGCTTCTCCTGTTTCAGGGCACAGACTTTTGGACCCTTGGGCTTCAGTAGTTGTGGCTCTCAGATTCTAGAGTGTAGGCTCAATAGTTGTGGCACAGGGGCCCAGCTGCTCCACTGCATGTAGGATCTTCCCAGTTCAGGGATCAAACCCATGTCTCCCGCATTTGCAGGTGGATTCTTCACCACTGAGCCACCAGGGAAACCCTTTATATCTTATTATAGTTGAAATCTTAATCAACTTCTATAAGTAATGTTTCCTTTTTCATGATTAAACACATCATGCATTTGACATTTTAAAAGTAGGAAAAAGCATAAAGAAAATAACTTACCACCACCAAAAGATAACTCTATGTATTTTAACTATATTTTAACAACTTTTCATAATTTCATATTCATAGTTTTAGACCTTTCCCCCCACTGAGCTCCCCTGCTAGATGTGTAATATGTAGTGTTCATGTACAGTTCTCCATGTCATCAGATATACAGTGAAAGTAATTTTTACTGATTGTGTGATATTCTATCATACTGTTGTTTTTCAGTCACTAAGTCATGTCTGAGTCTTTGACACCCCATGGGCTGCAGCACTCCAGGCCTCCCTGTCCCTCACTATCTCCTGGAGCCTGCCCAAGTTCATGTCCATTCTATCATACAGATAAACCTAATATATTTACCCATTCCTTCTTGTTAGATATTTAGGTTATTTCTCTTTTTTTTTGATGTTAAAATTTTGCTGTTATGAACAGAAACACACAAAACCCTTCATTTGCAATGTGTCCTTTAAACTTCGCTACAAACCTTTGAGGTGAGTACTATATAGATTCCTTCTTTTACAGATTAGGAAACTGAGGATCTGAGCAGAGTTAAATGACTTTTCAAAGGTCACTTAGTTCAGGTTATCCCCAAACAGGCCCTGGGGTAAGACCCAAGTACAAGGGATTTATGTAAGAAGGGGTCTCAAGAAAAAACAGTAAGGAAATGGGGAAAGGAGATGATGAGAGTAGGCAGCCAATGAAATGTTCATTAGCAAGCCAGCTGCCACTGCAGATAACCAGAATCTGCCTCCGCTGGGGAAACTTGGGGAGATGCGTGCTCACATCTCAGGGTTATCACACTCCTGGGATGAGAGAGATGGGTATTTTTCACAAACTCCACTCAGCCTTGGTTAAGGCTGTTCCCAATGAGCCTAAATTCCCTGTCATTTCTAGACAGCTGCGGTTGGGGCCAAAGCAGTCTCTGGTGGCGATATAAATACAGCTGCTGGCAGTCAGAAGCTGGGCAGTGTTCCAAATGATGAGGGCAAGGGGGTAAGAGTGAGTGCTGGCCAGGGTCACTACAGGCAGTCACATAGCTAGCTTCGGAGCTGGGATTTGAACACAAATGTACCCGAGTCCAGGGCCCATACTTTTAATGACCTGACTTTGCAGATTCACAGAAACTCCCTGTGACCTTGGGCAAGTCACTTCATCTCTCTGAGATCCAGGATCTGATGAGGATAATAATGCTGTCTGCCATGTCTGACTCAGAGCATTGTCAGGAGATGACGGCATGGATATGTCAGCATTTTGCTTATCAGCAAGGCCAAGGTTGGTTCAACATTACTGATCATTCCCATTAGGGGGTAGGAATCACTTCAGGCAGACATTCAGTGCTCTCCTGATGATAGCTAATTAAAGGAAATTAATAGAAGATAGGCTGGTTCCCTGAGTTTATTAGCTGAGTAGTTTTCTAGAATCATTACATAGAATGCAATGTACACACAGCTTATTGAAATACAGTGTAAGTCCTTGATGAACTTTGGGGCATTCCATTTTTCTAGTAAGAGGGAGATGAATACACAATTGCTTATCTCTGTGCACTGACATCTCCAGGTCTGAATTCTCCCAGGAGGAAGTTTAATTGCTCTGTAAGCTTCAAATTCAAGGGCTCCTCAATGCTAAGCTCCTGACGAGCTGCATTAAAGTAAAAATGACAAAGATGCCAGTTGACATATTTATTAAATATGTCGATCTTAATGGGGCCGATGTGGGCTGCTCATACCAAGGAGGTTATCAATAGGAAGTCAATATTTCTACATCCCTTCGCCCCAACCGAAGTCCACGTTTAAGGGTAACATCAAGACACACTGGAAATTGAACCCTGGTCTTGCTGACTTCAAAATCCTTGTTTATCCTCTAAAACCTGGCCTCCGCTATATTCTCTCCTGTCAAAGACATTTACCACTTTACCAATTGCTGCTGCTGCTGCTGCTAAGTTGCTTCAGTCGTGTCCGACTCTGTGCAACCCCATAGACGGCAGCCCACCAGGCTCCCCCGTCCCTGGGATTCTCCAGGCAAGAANGGATCCCCCGTTCCTGGGATTCTCCAGGCAAGAACACTGGAGTGGGTTGCCATTTCCTTCTCCAATGCATGAAAGTGAAAAGTGAAAGGGAAGTCGCTCAGTCGTGTCTGACTCTTAGCGACCCCATGGACTGTAGCCTATCAGGCTCCTCCATCCGTGGAATTTTCCAGGCAAGAGTACTGGAGTGAGGTGCCATTGCCTTCTCCGACTTTACCAACTACTGCAAAGCAAATGTGAGTTAATTGTACAGAACTATTCCTATGTGACAGTTACCTTCACCAAGACTCCTACACCCGGGCCCCACCCCAGTCCAGGTCTGTGTAAGCATTTGTCTAGATTGTTTTGGCAATGTGGAACATGAGTTAACAGTTCAAATCTTTGGGTTTGAAAAACTACCATGTTGACTTACTTCTAGGCACTATGGTGGTAATTCAAGTAACTTTCATCAGGTGAGTAATGGTTCCAATGCTTCCAACAGCTGCTACTACTAATGCCAGGAGATTTACGTGCATTCTTAATGCTCCCAATAACCCTGAGAGGAAAGCATACAGTCCCCACTTTGTAGATGAGGAGTTGGAGGCATGAAGAGTAACATAACCAGGGCCACATCACTAGTGAGTGGTGGAGGGAGGAGTCACACACACTTAAGTCTGGCTTCAAAGCCCAGGCACTTGACACCATGACACCACCTCCAACCATCTAGGTGTTCCCCAGCCTCAACATGCAACTTTCAAACCCTTGAATTTTGTCAGTAACTCCAGATCCTCATCTCTAGCCTAACACCATCCCAAAATTTATACTTGAAAATTTTGCCACAAAAACACAGCAGGCCAGGAAGGTTTTGCTGATGAATTCTATCAAACATTAAGGGAAGAAATAATACCAATTCTCTACCGACTCTTCCAGAAAACAGAAGGGGAGGCAATACTTCCCACTGTATAAATTCAATTTCTTTAATAGGTATAGAACTATCTGAGGGGGATACCTGTAAGCAGCAACTAGGGGAGAGGATACCTAGTTTAATGTAATAACCCTAAATCCAAAAGAATATGGCATGTTTGAGAAACAGGATCAAGGCCAATAGCCTGGAGCATAGAAGGCAAGGAGGCAGGTGGGGAGGATGTGCTGTGGGTCCACATCGTGTGGGGCCATGGGTACCAAGCTAAGATGTCCAAGTTTCAACTGACCCATTTTTAAGTTTTTTTTACCTAAGCTTGATGTGAAACAAAAGAAGTGTTCTTGTTTGATCTTGATTGATATTTATAAGGGTGTCTATCTTAAAATAAGCCATTAAGTTACTCTTTGTTTTGTGTGATTTTCTATATTTACATTTTATTTTATGATAAAAAGGCTTTTTTTTCTTTTTAAATTAACTATTATTGGATCACAGTTGATTTACAATGTTCTGTTAGTTTCTGCTGTATGGCAAAGTTAATCAGTTATACATATATCCCTTCTTTTAGATTCTTTACCCATATATGTCACTACATAGTATTGAGGAGAGTTCCCTGTGCTATACAGTAGATTCTTATTAATTATCTATTTTATATATAGTAATGTGTATATGCCCAATCCCAGTCTCCCAATTTATCCCTCCCTCCTTTCTCCCTTGGTAACCATAAGTTCTGTTTTCTATATCTGTCACTCTATTTCTGTTTTGTAAATAAGTTAATTTGTTATCATTATTTTAGATTCTACATATAAGCAACATTACATAATATTTGTCTTTATCTGGCTTCACAACACAAGAAAAGACTCTACACATGGACATCACCAGATGGTCAACACCAAAATCAGATTGATTATATTCTTTGCAGCCAAAGATAGAGACGCTCTATACAGTCAGCAAAAACAAGACTGGGAGCTGACTGTGGCTCAGGTCATGAACTCCTTATTGCCAAATTCAGACTTAAATTGAAGAAAGTAGGGAAAACCACTACACCATTCAAGTATGACCTAAATCAAATCCCTTATGATTATACAGTGGAAGTGAGAAATAGATTTAAGGGACTAGATCTGAAAGATAGAGTGCCTGATGAACTATGGAATGAGGTTCGTGACATTGTACAGGAGACAGGGATCAAGACCATCCCCATGGAAAAGAAATGCAAAAAAGCAAAATGGCTGTCTGGGGAGGCCTTACAAATAGCTGTGAGAAAAAGAGAAGTGAAAAGCAAAGGAGAAAAGGAAAGATATAAGCATCTGAATGCAGAGTTCCAAAGAATAGCAAAGAGAGATGAGAAAGCCTTCCTCAGCAATCAATGCAAAGAAATAGAGGAAAAGAACAGAATGGGAAAGACTAGAGATCTCTTCAAGAAAATTAGAGATACCAAGGGAACATTTCATGCAAAGATAGGATCAATAAAGGACAGAAATGGACTTAACAGAAGCAGAAGATATTAAGAAGAGGTGGCAAGAATACACAAGAACTGTACAAAAAGATCTTCATGACCAAGATAATCATGATGGATGTGATCACTCACTTAGAGCCAGACATCCTNTTGATGAAAGTCAAAGAGGAGAGTGAAAAAGTTGGCTTCAAGCTCAACATTCAGAAAACTAAGATCATGGCATCCAGTCCCATCACTTCATGGGAAGTAGATGGGGAAACAGTGGAAACAGTGGCTGACTTTATTTTGGGGGCTCCAAAATCACTGCAGATGGTGACTGCAGCCATGAAATTAAAAGACACTTACTCCTTGGAAGGAAAGTTATGACCAACCTAGATAGCATATTCAAAAGCAGAGACATTACTTTGCCAGCAAAGGTCTATCTAGTCTAGGCTATGGTGTTTCCAGTGGTCATGTATGGATGTGAGAGTTGGACTGTGAAGAAGGCTGAGCGCCGAAGAATTGATGCATTTGAGCCGTGGTGTTAGAGAAGACTCTTGAGAGTCCCTTGGACTGCAAAGAGATCCAACCAGTCCATTCTAAAGATCAGTCCTGGGTGTTCTTTGGAAGGAATGATGCTAAAGCTGCAACTCCAATACTTTGGCCGCCTCATGTGAAGAGTTGACTCATTGGAAAAGACTGATGCTGGGAGGGATTGGGGGCAGGAGGAGAAGGGGACGACAGAGGATGAGATGGCTGGATGGCATCACTGACTCAATGGACATGAGTTTGGGTGAACTCCGGGAGCTGGTGATGTACAGGAAGGCCTGGCATGCTGCAATTCATGGGGTCGCAAAGAATCGGACACGACTGAGCAGCTGAACTGAACTGATCTGACTTCACTCAGTATGACAACCTCTAGGTCAATCCATGTCTCTGGGAATGGCATTGTTTGTTCTTTATTATGGGTGAGTAGTATTTCATTGTATAAATGTATCACATCTTCCTTATTCTTTCATCCATTGATGGACATTTAGGTTGTTTTCATGTCCTGACTATTGTAAATAGTGCTGTAATGAAATGAACATTGGGGTACATGATAATCCATTAACCTATTTTTTGCTTCATGTGATTTTATAAATCTGCATTTTTATTTTCTGATAAAAAGGTTTTTAAGCCACTGTGAAGAAAGTGATTTGAGTGGGAGAAGATACTTATACACACATAATGAACAAAGGAGTATATCCCAAACACAATACAGGACTCCTGAAAATGCATTACAAAATGAAATAGCTGGAAAACCCATACTGGCAAATTTGTGGAAAGCCTTGTAATTAGACAATTTACAAAGTTGAGAGTGTAGGGATGTCACAAGAGTAGTCCTCCAGGTCTAAAAGGACAAGGAGAAGTAATGGTTCCTAGAACTTGGAAACAGAAAGAACTGTTGGAGATAGCTGCCTGCCAGGAGCTGTGATGTTGGATCAAGGAATAGAGTCAGCCCCTACTGACTCAGCAGAGAGAGTGTTGTTGTTTAGTTGTTAAGTTGTGTCTGACTCTTTTGCAACCCCATGAACTATAGACCACCAAGCTCCTCTGTCTATGGAATTTTCCAGGCAAGAGTACTGGAATGGGTTGCTGTTTCAGTTGCTTCTCCAGGAGATCTTCCCAACCCAGGGCTCAAATCCATGTCCCCTGCATTGGCAGGCAGATTCTTTACTAACTGAGCCACCAGGGAAGCCCAAGCAGAGAGAGAATTGAAGAACGAAATACCCAACCCCTTTCTTCCCTTTTATACTTCCAGTCTCCTTTCATCCCTCCTTTCCTCTATCTCTCCCTCCAATGCTCCTCAATGGTCCAATGCTGAAGTCAGAAGATCAGGTTGTCCAGAGCTGTAACTCATCAGGATCAGCCCCCAAGGACATAGAGTGAAGAAGTTGTGAGTGGATCTGAAGGGGCAAGTGAAAGATGTCCAGCATCTCAGCCCAGTAGACAAATGGCCAAAAGACTTAAATGTGTGTGTTAGTCACTCAGTCGTGTCTGACTCTTTGCAACCCCATAGACTGTAGCCCACCAGGCTCCTCTGTCCATGGAATTTTCCAGGCAAGAATACTGGAGAAGGTTCCCATTCCTTTCTCCAGGGTATCTTTCCCACGCAGGGATTGAACCTGGGTCTCTTGCATTGCAGGCAGATTCTTTACCGTTCTGAGCCACCAGGGAAGCCCTTAAACAGCAATTCATAAAAAAGAATCCATATGGCCGAAACACATACAACAAGGTGAATTTCCACTGAATCGGGGAAACGCCAATTAAGACCATATGAGTGAGTGAAGTCATATGAGATGACTCTAAACATACATATCAAATTAGCAAAAATTTTAAAGTCAGATGGTATCTAGTGCTGGCAAGGATATGGAGTAATGGGAACACTCTTCCACTGTTAAGTATGTCAGTTGGTAGGACTCTGAAAAACAATTTGGCATGACTTAACACAGTCGAGGATCCTCTTACACTGTGACCTAGCAATTGCACTCCTGGGTATCATGCCCTAGAGAAACTAACACCCAAGTGCTCCAGGAGGCATGCACAAACAGGCTTATAGCAGCACTGTTTGCAATAGCCTCAAATTGGAAACATCCCACCTGGGGGCTTCCCTGGTGGCTCAGCTGGTAAAGAATCTGCCTGCCAATGCAGGAGACATGGATTTGAGCCCTGGGTTGGGAAGATTCCCTGGAGAAAGGAACGGCTACCCACTCTAGTATTCTGGCCTAGAGAATTCCATGGATTGTATAGTCCAGGGAATTGCAAAGAGTCGGACACAACTGAGCGACTTTCACTTTCACCTGTAGAATGGATATCTACAGTGTGGCAGATTCATACAATGAAATGCTATTCAAAAATCATAATAGTGTCACTCACAAAATATGGATGAATCTTAATATCAAGACAAAAAGTACATAATGTGTGATCATATTTACATAAAGTCACAAAACAGAGAAAACTAAATTAAATCATTTAGGCATATACACTTAGATGGCAAAAGTATAAAACAAAGCAAGAAAGTAATTTCACAAATCAGGATAGTGGTTACCTCTAAAGAGAGAAGAATTTTGGAAGGAAGGATCACAAGGGTAGGAGGTATTGAAGGCTAATCCTGAGAGGCTGGAAGTGTTCTATTTCTTTATCAGGAAGTGTTACATTTTATATCAAAAAATGAGATTTAAAAAGGGTAGTCACTAAAAGATTTCTGGAAAACTCCGTGGGCATGGGCAAAGCTCCATGACGGTGAACTTTTTGATGACCCCATTTTGTACCCTTCTTTTACTTGAAGCAAATGTTCAGTAAATATTTGTTAAATGATTGAATGTTTTCAGATATGTCTTGCTTGGATAAGAACCACCTGTGCCTCCCTCCCCAGACCTTGGTATGTAAAAGTCTGGGAGTAGTTCTTAGGTTTACCAGACCTGAGGGGCTCTAGACTTGCAGACAGAGCCGAGAGTCCAGTCTCCTGGTGAATGGGTCTCTGAGCTAGCTAGGGAACTGTAGTAAAATATATCTTGTTATGCTTCGTACCCTTATCCCTGATGCTAAAGAATGTTTCTGCTTGCTTCTGCTCATGTGTTAAGGTTGATCATTTGATTGCAAAATACTAAACCTTCTTTATAGCAAGTATTGTCATACCCACTCAGTTGATGAGGATGGTAGACATGTTTGTTTTTTTTTTTTCATCCATTTTACTTGTCTTCAGCTGTGTAGCAGCCAGGCTAATTAATAAATGAGATTTATCTTTTACTTTCGAATGCAGGGGTGGGCTCTGATTAATCTAAAATAGGGTCAGCAAACTTTTCTCCTGAGAGAGCCAGTTAGTAAATATGGTAGATTTTGCAGGCCATAAGATCTCTGTCCCAAGTACTCAATTCTGCCACTGTAGTATGGAAGTAACTATAGATAATCCCTACACAAATGAACATGGCTGTGTTCCAAAACAACTTTATTTGCAAAAACACATGGTAGGTGGATTTGGTCTCTGGCCCATAGTTTTCTGACCCCTAGACTAGAACAGCTTTCATCAGCCAGGTCCCTCTTTTAACTACCCAACACAGGAAATGATTTGAATGACTGTGCTCCCAGTTCTCTGGAAGATGGCAAAGACCCAGAGCAGTGGTTCTCAAAATGTATTTCTCAGTCAGTCGTGCAGCACTGGCCTCATCTGAGAACCTGATGGAAAGGCAAAGTCTTAGGACTCACTCCTGAATCAAAAATTCTGTAGGGGGCGGGCTCAGCAGTCTTAGTCTGCATTTTTTTTTTCCTATTTTTTTAATTGAAAATTAAAGAAATAATTTTAATTGAAAATTGAAAATTTTACAATATTGTTTTGGTTTCTGCCATACATAGATAAAGAAGATGGGGTACTTATATACAATGGAATATTACTTGGCCCCCAAAAGAACATATTTGAGTTCGGTTCTAGTGAGGTGATGTACCTGGAGCCTCTTATATAGAGTGAAGTAAGTCAGAAAGAGAAAAATAAATACAGTTTGCATTTTTAAAACGTCTTCCATGTGATTCTAGTGCATATTCAAACTTGCTCTAAAGTCATCAAGAAAAAGTCTTCTTATTGCCACAGTGTAAATTCAGAAGTGTAGCTAAGCAGCAAATGGAATTTCCCTAATCACAGGGACTGGTTTAAGAGTGATCCAATGTGGGAAAATTTTTCCAAATATCTAGCGAGTAGCAGAGCAAGGGCACCAACCAATCTGAATAGGTCCAGACATGATGCCACAGTGGGGTCTGAAGGCTCCCTCTTACACCCTTACACCCGGCACTGATCCTTTTCTTGCTAAATCAAGGAGTCCACTGAAGGGCTGGGGGTGGGGGAGGAGGAGCTGGAGAGACCATGGAAGGGAGAGACCATTGATGGGGAAGCAGCTATGTTTCACCATTTTAACAACAGGCACAGTTGTACCAGTGCATACCAGCTGCAAAGCTGTTCTGGTTCACTTGGCGCAAGACTCAGTATTTTTCTCCAGTCATTGTAGAAACAACAGCCTGCCTCCTGCTCTGCTGCATGTGCTAAGTATGGGGTCTGTGAATACATCAACCTACAGAAGAAGCCAGCACAAGACACAGATGAAAGTATCAGAGAAATGAAGTTGCATCCCTAAAGGAGCCACTCCAAACTCACCCTACTTCTAGATGTTCCATTTACTTGATCCAGCTTGAGATGAATTCTCCAGCTTTTGCATCTGAAATCACAAGAAAAAATGAGGCCACAGAGAGGTATCAGAAGGAAAACATGTTTCTGAGAGCCTGACTGAACTGTTCTCCTTTCTCCCTGAAGATCAGGGCAATGCAGACCCTCCCTTCCTCACCAGAATGTCTGGTGGGGAACAGCACAGGCATCCTGTGCCCCAGCTGCGTGTCGGGCCTGCTGCAATGCTTGTTTATTAGTGAAATGCATCTGATCAGAGAGGCCAGTCTGACAAGTTCATTACATATCAATTTAATTAGCTGATTTACATTTAATTTACATTTCAATTAATGTCTTTAGCAACAAAACGCAGCCTTAATAGGGTAATTGCCTGTTAGGCAATATGTAAAAGAATAAATAGTCACATTCTGAGGAAGAATTCCTATTTTCAATTTTTTATTACCATAAATAACTAAAATAATTATTGCTCTTAAGGGCCATGTCCTGATTTCCTTCTGGGCCTAATTATAAAGACTTAGTACCTCATTAAGCAAAATGGTTTTGGAGCCACAGAAAAACATTACTCCAATCGTGACTCATTAGTTTTGACAAAAAAGGGGGAGACTGTGATTGTAGAATATATTTGGGGGACTGGGGATTTGTCCTCTCTGGGACATGGCATCCAGATGGCAGGTGGCCCTGTCATGTATGCCTGTTGGGGTACTGGTCTGCGGGAATGCTCAAAGGGCCTCTTTTAAGTATTTCTGGAGGAGGCACTCACTACCTCTTGAGGCAGACATTATAGAGGTCTAGATTTTAAAAGTTCTTTCTTAAGTTAAAATCTGCCCTCTCCTTGATTCAATTATGGTAGGTGCCTGCTACGATGTTTTCCCAGGGGTATAATTATTATATAACCATAATTGTGCATTAAGAGAAACAGAGAGCACAGAATAGAAATGGGCTGAGTACTATTGGACGGATAGCAAAGAGCCTGAGAAATGGGGACAATGAGACTCTGTATTCTGAGTTCAAGAGGAAAAACTGCCATACCGCCAAGGGGAAGGGATACAGGTTTGGGTCTGAAGAGTCAGACACCAGAGTTACAATGTGAATAGTGCTAGCTTGTTCCTTGAAATGTAAATAGACATTTTATCTGAAACAGCAAGTACTATGAATTGAAAACTTCAGGGGCCAGAGTTTGCAATTCCTTTCAGCGATTGCTAGTCTTCCTCAGTGGACCAGGGCAGTCATTACTATGGACTCTGCAGCTTGCCTGCTGCACTTTTTATAGTCCATTGGACATTACTCTGTCGACTAAGGTCCGTCTGGTCAAGGCTATGGTTTTTCCAGTAGTCATGTATGGATGTGAGAGTTGGACTGTGAAGAAGGCTGAGCACTGGAGAATTGATGCTTTTGAACTGTGGTGTTGGAGAAGGCTCTTGAGAGTCCCTTGGACTGCAAGGAGATCCAACCAACCCATTCTGAAGGAGATCAGCCCTGGGATTTCTTTGGAAGGAATGATGCTGAAGCTGAAACTCCAGAACTTTGGCCACCTCATGCAAAGAGTTGACTCATTGGAAAAGACTTTGATGCTGGGAGGGATTGGGGGTAGGAGAAGGGGACGACAGAGGATGAGATGGCTGGATGGCATCACTGACTCAGTGGATGCGAGTCTACGTGAATTCCGGGTGTTGGTGATGGACAGGGAGGCCTGGTGTGCTGCGATTCATGGGGTTGCAAAGAGTCGGAGACGACTGAGCGCCGGAACTGAACTGAACTGGACTGTCTTCAACAGCACTACACGTGGTAGCAAGATGAACAGCAGGACCGGAATACCCAGCCTCATTCAGTCTCCCTTTGGCTGTGAAAGCATAACAAAGTTTGAAGCTGACTCCTAGACGAATAAAAGGAAGACTCAGGAAAGAGATACTGAACTTTCAGGAATTAAGTCATCTAAAGAAAGAAAGAAAGTGAAGTCGCTCAGTCGTGTCCGACTCGTCGTGACCCCATGGACAGTAGCCTGCACCAGGCTCCTCCATCCATGGGATTTTCTAGGCAAGAGTACTGGAGTGGGTTGCCATTTCCTTCTCCAAGGAATCTTCCCGACCCAGGGATCAAACCCAGGTCTCCCTCATTGAGAGACAGACGCTTTCCCACCTGAGCCACCAGGGAAGTCATCTAAGGAGAGAGGGAAAGGATAATTTATTTAACTTCTTTCAGTTCAGTTCAGTCACTCGGTCGTGTCCAACTCTTTGCGACCCCATGAATCACAGCACTCCTCCCTGTCCATCACCAACTCCCGGAGTTCACTCAGACTCACGTCCATAGAGTCAGTGATGCCATCCAGCCATCTCATCCTCTGTTGTCTCCTTCTCCTCCTGCCCCCAATCCTTCCCAGCATCAAAGTCTTTTCCAATGAGTCAACTCTTCACATGAGGTGGCCAAAGTACTGGAGTTTCAGCTATAGCATCAGTCCTTCCAAAGAAATCCCAGAATTGATCTTTAGAATGGACTGGTTGGACCTCCTTGCAGTCTAAGGGACTCTCAAGAGTCTTCTCCAAAACTACAGTTCAAAAACATCAATTCTTCAGCACTCAGCCTTCTTCACAGTCCAACTCTCACATCCATACATGACCACAGAAAAAACCATAGCCTTGACTAGATGGACCTTAGTCGGCAAAGTAATGTCTCTGCCTTTGAATATGCTATCTAGGCTGGTCATAACTTTTCTTCCAAAGAGCAAGCATCTTTTAATTTCATGGCTGCGGTCACCATCTGCAGTGATTTTGGAGCCCCAAAAAATAAAATCTGACACTGTTTCCACTGTTTCCCCATCTATTTCCCATGAAGTGATGGGGCCGGATGCCATGATCTTCGTTTTCTGAATGTTGAGCTTTATGCCAACTTTTTCACTCTCCTCTTTCACTTTCATCAAGAGGCTTTTTAGTTCCTCTTCACTTTCTGCCATAAGGGTGGTGTCATCTGCATATCTGAGGTTATTGATATCTCTCCCGGCAATCTTGATTCCAGCTTGTGCTTCTTCCTGTTAAGGGACTACTAATCCTAGCTTTCCCCTCTCCCTCACTCAGGACTAGTTTATCCATCTCAGCCCTGCAGGAACTAAATGATAGAATTCATGTCCCTCATTCCACCTGCACTCAACTCCTGAATCACATAACCAAGCTAAATATCTCCAAGGCATTTAACACACCCTGCCTGCCCCTGGCTGTTTTTTAGGTTACAGTTTTCAGATCCATTGATGACTTAGTCTTGCTTGCCTGGAAGTTATCAGATTTGTTGATAGCTTTTTCTTAAAAAAAATTTTTTTTAATTGAAGGGTAACTGCTTTACAGAATTTTGTTGTTTTCTGCCAAATATCTGTTGATAGCCTTTTTAAGGGTTAGTCCCTCAGTTGTGTCCCACTCTTGCAATCCTAGGAACTGTAGTCCGCCAGGCTCCTCCATCCACGGGATTCTCCAGGCAAGAATAATAGAGTGGGTTGCCATGCCCTTCTCCAGGGGATCTTCCCGACTCAGGGGTCCGAACCTGGGTCTCCTGCATTGCAGGCAGATTCTTTACCATCTGGGCCACCAGAGAAGCTTCCCTGGTGACTCAAACAGCCTTTTTAAAGCAGATGCCAAAATCTAAAGACCAATTCCACAATCTGTCACCACAGTGTGGGAGAGGCTATCAGAATGGCATCAACTCATCCTCACCAGCAGGGGGCGTCTAGAGCTAGTCTTGTTCTTCCTGGTGTTTACATAAGCTTACTGAAGTCAAAAGGCTTCTCTGATGGCTCCAGTGGCAAAGGATGCGCCCTCAACGTGGAAGTTACAGGAGATGCAAGTTCAATCCCTGGGTCAGGAAGATCTCTTGGAGGAGGGAGTGGTGGTCTTCTTGGCTGGGTTCCAAAGAGCTGGACATGATGGAGCTATAACACTCTAGAGCAGTGAATCTCAGTGCTACCAGACGCAACACTTGTATTTTATAATAGGTATTTGTAACATTTTCTTATCTATGTGAAACTCACAGAAAATAGAACTTGAATACATATACAACTTTAAAAAATAGAAATATTATTCTAATTGTACTATAAATGAAGTCGCTCTGTCGTGTCCAACTCTTTGCGACCCCATGGACTGTAGCCTACGACATTCCTCCGTCCATGGGATTTTCCAGCCAAGAGTACTGGAGTGGGTTGCCATTTCCTTCACCAATTGTACTATAAAGCAGAAACAAAAAAGGAGTAACATTTAATAGAATAAGATGTATTGCCACATACAAGTATTCTGGCACAACTACAAAAAAAAAAGATAAAATAAAGGAGCACATGCTTTCATGTCTTTATATAATTACCTGACCTACAAATGCAAACTGACTCTGGCAGGTATATTGACTTGGTGATTGAAATGTTGCCATTAATTGAGAATGATGTGCTTTTCTAAACTTTTGGACAACTCTCGGTAGAGTTCTGAATAAAATATAGTTTTTTCTTGATTTAAAAGGAAGTTTCATGATTCCTGGAAAAACTGCTCTGTATTTAAATCATGCAAAAAAGGCTGTAATTTTATATGTGAAATGACATTAGGGTATAAACTCTAGGTATTTATAAATAGCTTTTTCACGTCTAAAATGTGCCGAGGAATAGGATTTGGGGATGCTGGACAATCCTTCAGTGTGTCAGACTATCTGACACTTCTGAATATTTCCTGGTAAGTGCCAGGAGCACCCCCCCAACTATTGTGACAGCCATTTAAAAAATGTGACCCCCATATTTCTGAAACACATACGGGGCGATAGCATCTTCATGAAGAACCACTCATCTAGAGCAATGCAGATTGAAACCTCAGTTTTCCCTCCTTCTGAACCCAATTCCCCTTGAACTAAGATTTTTTTGTACTGAATCCCCAGCTTTATTCTTACCAGTGCCCGGTGGCTTAGGGATGTAGGACTGATCCAGCCCTTATATTCTTAGCTGCTCCTTCCTGAATAGACTACTCATGAATCTCATCCAGATTATCATTCTACTCCAAAGATCACACAAACTCCCTTTCCTCAGTTATGGCCTTTATGGATCATGAGAGGGTCCTGCTTGTCCGCCTTGGGAACTTTAGCCTCCATGTAGCTTCAACTCCTGTTATCTCATATGTACCATGTCTGCACTCACCGGCCAGATTTCCAGCTGCCAACAACTCTGAATCTCTGCTTTTTCCAGAGGCTGAGCCTACTCTGCCCTCATTGCAGGCCAGAAAGGCTGGAATTAACACTTTCAACCGATGATGGGAAAGGATAGATAAAGAACTCAAGATTCTTCACCCCAGGACAGGGTAACTCTAAGATGTAGACACTACACTGGCTCTGAGTGGGATTAAACCCTGGTTGCTCACGATGGGAATTTGCCCGAAAACATACCCTTTATTGGTCTCTTCCCTTCTCTGGTTAGTTTCCTGGGATCATCACCTCAATAAACTACTTAAATAATTTTCTGACAGTTCCGGGGGAATCCAAGCTGAGGCAGGAACTCTGGGCAAAGCTTCCAGGAATCCTGTTTACATAAGGACTCCTAGGTCCCCCAGGGGGAAACAGTGCCTGAGACTTGAACCTGAAGGCTGAGCCCAGACTCCTGGCACTTGAATCCTAGGTGAACTGGATCTCACAGGATGCCCTCCAGCAGCATGCTCAGGCTCTCAAGGAACTCATCCTAAAGTAGGAGACCAGTGACTCCTGCCTTGGATTGTTTGCCGCCTGTGGGTTGGCAGGAAGAAGTGGTGTTTGTACTTGATACTGAATGCTACCATTTAACTGTCTTTCACCTGGGCTCTGGTTAACATGACCCACACTGATGAAGAATGGATATGAAAATCAGAAAGGGCATTACCCCTCGGTAAACTTTTAAAATAACTGTTTTCAGTAGATTGCTGGACCCTTTGAAGTCTGACTGAGGGCTTTTCACTGACTGGACAGACTCCCCTTTCAAGGACCGCCATTACAGGGAACGGGGAGAAGCAAGGGTACAAGCAGAGAAACAGCTCTAGAA
The DNA here is from genome assembly GCA_006410935.1 of Redunca redunca. Taxonomy (NCBI): domain Eukaryota; kingdom Metazoa; phylum Chordata; class Mammalia; order Artiodactyla; family Bovidae; genus Redunca; species Redunca redunca. Next base: position 16,668 of record SJYQ01000787.1, on the reverse strand, counting down.
AAATAACAGTAGCGGCCGCAGAGGTTCAGGTCTCCGTTCTTCATCAGGGTGGTAGTGGCACCAGCTGACAAACAAGGCCACAAAGAGATGGAGTGGAGAGCAGCTGTGGTACCCACGGCCAGACAGCTTCAGTGGCTTCTTAGGACACCCTTCAGTATACAGCCCCAGTGGGGCAGGGAGGGATCTGGAGCAGGCTTCAGAGCCCCAGTGGCTTTGCTGAGTGAGGTCTTGAGTCAGAGGCCCGAGTCACTGATAACTATACTCATATTCATCAGCAGAGTCGGGTCGAGGGGGACTGTAATCTGATGGAGCACATTTTGCTTCAGTCAGCTCATTCCAGAGCCATCCTGTAACTTCAAGCTAGACAGGGGCTTTCTTTTCCTCTTTACAGTTTATTGGCAAAGTATCAGATGTTTTGTAGGGCAAATGCTACTATCTGCCCAGCTGTGCTCAGCAGTGACTGCCAGCGAGGAAGTTTCAGTTGGGACTCACATGAAGGTAACTTCAGATGTAAAACCTGCCTCTGAATGCATCTTTTCATGCCCTTTAAACGTTGCAAATCAAAGAGGAACACGAGGGGGCTTGGTGGTTGGCAAACTTCCTGTTAACAGGGTTAAGAATAGAGTCCTTTGTGTGGCCAGAACAGCTAAGGGTAAAGAGGAGGGGGGATCACAAGCAGCTTACCCAGGAGGTCAGAGGCCCCACTGGAGATCAAAGCCAAACTTCCGGGCTAGTCAGGGAGGGTACCAATGGCACCTCGCCCCAAGGCAGTTGGGCACCCCCTTCCTTTCAGGCATCGACACTCTTGCTCCTACTCACATCTCTTCTTCCTCCTTCCCCTCCCTTTCACATTTATTCATTCATCGAACACCCGTCCTCTATGTGCCAGACCCAGAGATTTCTTGTGTGTTCAGGAGGCCACAGGGACCTGTGCTCGTCCCTTCCCCTGTGCTGTGTTCACCTGAGGATATGTTTTGTAAGTTGCATAAAGAAGATTTTAATGGTGGTTTCCTAAGACCCTTGTCTCCAGTTTCCCCTTTGCTTTACTTGGTTTCATACATGATGGCAATGAGGTGGCCATAGGCACTTTGGGAAGTTGGGCTGAAGTTTGGGTTCAGTGGATTTCATGCTAAGTTGCTTCCGTCGTATCCTGAAGGTCTCAGTTCTTTGCAACCCTGTGGACCATAGCCCGCCAGGCTCCACTGTCCATGGAATTCTCCAGGTAAGAATTCTAGAGTGGGTTGCTGTGCCTTCCTCCAGGGGATCTTCCTGACCCAGGGTTTGAACCCATCTCTCTCATCTCTCCTGCACTGGCAGTCGGGTTCTTTGCCACTAGTGCCACCTAAGAAGCCCATTTATTGGGTTGTTTATGTGACTCACAGTCACTCCCTATGGCCTGCTCAATTATTGTTAGCCATCCCAAATATAGAAATGGCTTTCAGGAATATTGCCACTGCCCATGGGACCAACTCACCCATTGTCACCAAAGGTGCAGGGCCTCTAGAACAGAGACGTGGGCAATAACATGGTGGGGGTTTAGAGTATGCACATAAGGACTGTATGAGGCAGTGAGATGGCCTGAATTCATATAGCACCTCGTACAGGAAACTCAACAGAAATTTCAAAAACAACAGTCTTAAAATTCTACAAAACATGACAAATAAGGAGTGTTCCAAAGCTAAAATGAACTCTTCTGCAGTCTGGAAAATAAAAATCCAATTTTGATCAATCATGCTAGAAGAAAGTAAATTATCTTTCTGTTCTCTGAAAGGAAAATTATTTGACGAAAACTGTTGTCATATAAAAGGATGATCAAAGAGAAAATCCAAGAAACACAGGATGAAAAGTGGTATAGGAGTGTATCAGACAGCTATTCAATAATAAAAATAATGTGATTTTTTCTGGATTTTGAAATTAAAACATTAATCTTTGATTTGTTCTCTCATTTTAAATAGCACTTTCTTGATTTTCATTATAAACTTTGTATTCTTTTTCGTAAAGGGGCCTCCAAATTGTATAAGATTCAGGGTTCAAAAAACCCAGATCTGCTCAGGTACAGTAATGACTACTGGGCATAAAGTAGCCAAGATGTGGTCCTTGGCTTCAAGGGCCAAGGACCAGCCTCATACACAAACTAACAATTATACAGTGTGTCACCTGGAAGCTCAGAGCGTTTACGTCACTTCCATCCCTCAATTCAGTCTGCTTGTGTTTCTATCCAGAAATGAATTTTTAGGAGCTCAAATACCTTATCTTAAGGTGTTTCCATTCCTCCCTTCCTCCTTCACACCTCAGGCCTCGTCCTCCCCACACCCAAGCCTCAGAACTCATCCCACTTCCTGTGTAAAGCACTTCGGTCCTGTTTCGGCTTCACTGGGCTGTCCTGTGTGTGTCCTCTGGGTTTCTTTTTTAATGACTGCAGAGAGTTTTTTTTTTTTAATTGGAGGTTAATTGCTTTACAATGTTGTGTTGGCTTCTGCCATCCGACAATGCAAGCCATCCATAATTTTTGTACACAACCCCTCTCTCTTAAGCCTCCGTCCCACCCTTCTAGGTCGTCACAGAGCACCAGTCTGGGCTCCCTGTGTTATACAGCAGTTTCCCATGATGCATCTCTTTTACACATGGTAGTGTATATGTCTTGAAATTATTTCTCCACACAGACACAGTTCTCTCCAGAAGGGGGCTTAGGCCCTCTACTTTAAACTAACAATTTATTATTTCTTCCCTACTTGATCCATCCCTGACTTTTTCCTTCTCCCTCGTCCGACCATCCCAGGGAGTTGTGTTCTCTCCTATACCACTTTGACAAAATGATTAAGAAATCAAGAGCATCTGAGACTTAGAGGAGACATCGTGGGCTACCAGAAAAGTGGTCTACATGCGTGTGGTGCTGGGCTGGGTCCTGTCGGTGTATAGCAACAGCTGAAGAGCAGGGTCATCCTTATTGAGACTAGGAGCACTGCAAGGACAAGGCTTTGTCTTATATTTCTCTGTATCTGCTTCCTGGCAGAGGGGAGAAAGGGAGGGACTCAATAAATATTTGATGAAAGGAGGAGAGAAGAACTGAGAGACATACTTGCATTGAGATGCTTTGTCTTATAAAAGTAATCCTTTCTGTGCCTTCATTTCAAAGAAGACTTCCCCTTTGCTATGCACAGATCATTTATCCTTCCCTCAGCTCCAGGGAACGTGTGTTATTCGACCTGTTCAGACTCAATCCCTCCTCCTTGACCTCAGACGCTCCTGAATCCTCCAGGCTTCAGTTCAGTTCAGTTCAGTCGCTCACTCATGTTTGACTCTTTGTATCCCCATGAACCACAGCACACCAGGCCTCCCTGTCCATCACCAACTCTCGGAGTTTACTCAAACTCATGTCCATCAAGTCAGTGATGCCATCATAACATCTCATCCTCTGTTGTCCCCTTCTCTTCTCACCTTCAATCTTTCCCAGCATCAGGGTCTTTTCAAATGAGTCAGTTTTTCACATCAGGTCCCCAAACTATTGGAGTTTCAGTTTCAACATCAGTCCTTCCAATGAATATTCAGGACTGATTTCCTTTAGGATGGACTGATTGGACCTCCTTGAAGTCCAAGGGACTCTCAAGAGCCTTCTCCAACACCGCAGTTCAAAAGTATCAATTCTTCGGCACTCAGCTTTCTTCACAGTCCAACTCTCACATCCATACATGACAACTGGAAAAACCATAGCCTTGACTAGATGGACCTTTGTTGGCAAAGTAATATCTCTGCTTTTGAATATGCTATCTAGGTTGCAGCCATGGTGATTGAAGTGATTTTGGAGCCCAAAAAAATAGTCAGCCACTGTTTCCACTGTTTCTCCATCTATTTCCCATGAAATGATGGGACCAGATGCCATGATCTTCGTTTTCTGAATGTTGAGCTTTAAGCCACCATTTTCACTCTCCTCTTTCATCAAGGGCCCTTTAGTTCTTCTTTGCTTTCTGCCATAAGGGTGGTGTCATCTGCATATCTGAGGGTATTGATACTTCTCCCAGCAATCTTGATTCCACCTTGTGCTTCTTCCAGCCCAGCATTTCTCATGATGTACTCTGCATAGAAGTTAAATAAACCAGGTGACAATATACAGCCTTGACGTACTCCTTTTCCTATTTGGAACCAGTCTGTTGTTCCATGTCCTGTTCTAACTGTTGCTTCCTGATCTGCATACAGACTTCTCAAGAGGCAGGTCAAGTGATATGGTATTCCCATCTCTTGCAGAATTTTCCACAGTTTGTGGTGATCCACACAGTCAAAGGCTTTTGCATAGTCAATAAAGCAGAAATAGATGTTTTTGAACTGTCTCGCTTTTTCTATGATCCAGTGGATGTTGGCAATTTGATCTTTGGTTCCTCTGCCTTTTCTAATCCAGCTTGAACATCTGGAAGTCCATGGTTCACATACTGTTGAAGCCTGGCTTGGAGGATTTTGAGTATTACTTTGCTATCGTGTGAGATGAGTGCAATCGAGCAGTAGTTTGAGCATTCTTTGGCATTGCCTTTCTTTGGGACTGGAATGAAAACTGACCTTTTCCAGTCCTGTGGCCACTGCTGTTTTCCAAATTTGCTGGCATACTGAGTGCAGCATTCTTACAGCATCATCTTTACGGATTTGAAATAGCTCTACTGGAATTCCATCACCTCCACTAGCTTTATTGATAGTGACACTTCCTAAGGCCCACTTGACTTCATATTCCAGGATGTCTGGCTCTAGGTGGGTGATCATACCATCATGATTATCTGGGTGGTGAAGATCTTTTTTGTATAGTTCTTCTGTGTATTCTTGCCACCTCTTCTTAGTATCTTCTGCTTCTGTTAAGTCCATACCATTTCTGTCCTTTATTGTGCCCATCTTTGCATGAAAATTTCCCTTGGTATCTCTAATTTTCTTGAAGTGCTCTCTAGTCTTTCCCATTCTATTGTTTTCCTCTATTTCCTTGCACTGATCACTGAGGAAGGCTTTCTTATCTCTCCTTCTTATTCTTTGGAACTCTGCATTCAAATGGGTATATCTTTCCTTTTCTCCTTTGCTTTTTCTTCTCCTTTTTTTCACAGCTATTTGTAAGCCCTCCTCAGACAACCATTTTGCTTTTTTGCATTTCTTTTTCTTGGGGATGGTCTTGATCACTGTCTCCTGTACAATGTCATGAACCTCTGTCCATAGTTCTTAGGCACTCTGTCTATCAGATCTAATCCTTGAATCTATGTGTCACTTCCATTGTATAATCATAAGGGATTTGATTTAGGTCATACCTGAATGGTCTAGTGGTTTTCCCTACTTTCTTCAATTATGTCTGAATTCACTATAAGGAGTTCATGACTGAGCCACAGTCACCTCCCAGTCTTGTTTTTGCTGACTGTATATTGCTTCTCCACCTTTGGCTGCAAAGAATATAACCAATCTGATTTCGCTGTTGACCATCTGGTGGTGTCCATGCATAGAGTCTTCTTCTGTGTTGTTGGAAGAGGATGTTTGCTACGACCAGTGCATTCTCTTGGCAAAACTCTATTAGCCTTTGCCCTGCTTCATTTTGTACTCCAAGGCCAAATTTGCTTGTTACTCCAGGTGTTTCTTGAGTTCCTACTTTTGCATTCCAGTCCCCTACAATGAAGAGGACATCTTTTTTTGGGTGTTAGTTCTAGAAGGTCTTGTAGGTCTTCATAGAACTGTTCAACTTCAGCTTCTTCAGCATTTGTCAGGGCATAGACTTGAATTACCGTGATGTTGAATATTTTGCCTTGAAAATGAACAGAAATCATTCTGTTGTTTTTGAGATTGCATCCAAATACTGCATTTCGGACTCTTATGTTGATTATGATGGCTACNTGACTCCCACACTTTCCCCACTCCCTTGAATAATGAAGCCAAGAAGCTGTGGTATAGCCACAGAGGGAGAGTCTGCCTGAGCAGAGAGGTCATCTGCAGGCCAGAGGTGGAAGAAAAGATACAGAAGATAGATGGCTTTGTTCAGGCCCCATAACGTAGCCCTACCTGAACACAGATCTACACCCATAGCCTGCTTTCTGCTCGATTGTTTGAGCCAGTTAGTGTTAGTTGTTCTGTTGCTTGCTGCTTCTGCTGCTGCTGTTTAGTCACTAAGTCATGTCTGACTCTTTACAACCCCTTGGACTGTAGCCCACCAGCCTCCTCTGTCCACGGGATTTCCCAGGCAAGAATACTGGAGTGGATTGCCATTGCTTCTTCAGGGGATCTTCCCAACCCAAGGCTCAAACCCATGTCTCTTACTTTGGCAGACAGATTCTTTACCACTGAGTCATCAGGGAAGCCCAATACTTACATTATGTATAATTTAATTTACCCATATATATGGAATCAGAACGTTTGAGACTAAAGCCCAGGCATATATAATGTAAAAATTCCCCCAGGTGGTTCCAGTCAGGATTGGAACCACCGGTTATGAGATACTAACTTCTTTTTCCATTTGTGAGTTATTCCACTTTAGCCTCATCATATGCAGAGTACATCATGAGAAATGCTGGGCTGGAAGAAGCACAAGCTAGAATTAAGATTGCCAGGAGAAATATCAATAACTTCAGATATGCAGATGACACCACCCTTTATGGCAAAAGTGAAGAGGAACTAAAAAGCCTCTTGTTGAAAGTGAAAATGGAGAGTGAAAAAGGTGGCTTAAAGCTCAACACTCAGAAAACTAAGGTCATGGCATCTGGGCCCATCACTTCATGGGAAATAGATGGGGAAACAGTGGAAACAGTGGCTGACTTTATTTTTGGGGCTCCAAAATCACTGCAGATGGTGACTGCAGCCATGAAATTAAAAGACGCTTACTCCTTGGAAGAAAAGTTATGACCAACCTAGACAGCATATTCAAAAGCAGAGACATTACTTTGCCGACAAAGGTCCGTCTAGTCAAGGCTATGGCTTTTCCAGTAGTCGTGTATGGATGTGAGAGTTGGACTGTGAAGAAAGCTGAGTGCCGAAGAATTGATACTTTTGAACTGTGGTGTTGGAGAAGGCTCTTGAGAGTCCCTTGTACTTCAAGGAGGTCCAATCAGTCCCTCCTAAAGGAGACCAGTCCTGGGTGTTCATAGGAAGGAATGATGCTGAAGCTGAAACTCCAATACTGTGGCCTCCTCATGTGAAGAGTTGACTCATTGACAAAGACCTTGATGCTGGGAGGGATTGGGGGCAGGAGGAGAAGGGGAGGACAGAGGATGAGATGGCTGGATGGCATCACCGACTTGATGGACATGAGTTTGGGTAAACTCCAGGAGTTGGTGATAGACAGGGAGGCATGGCATGCTGCAATTCACGGGGTCGCAAAGGGTCGGACATGACTGAGTGACTGAACTGAAATGAACTGAACAGCTTCAGGAAGCCATGTGACCTAGTAAACAGAGATCTGTTGAAATGCTTCTGGAAGAGCTTTTATTTTCCTATAAAAAAGGACAGGCATAACATTCTGGTTCATGGGTGCTGCCCTTTCTCCTTTTTCCTGGCATGATTATGGACAACCAGCCTGAAGACAAAAAACTTTTCAAACAGCAAGAACAATATCCACAAATATGTGCTAAAGAGTGAAAGAGAAAGGCAGAAAGGCCTTAGTGTTCAGACTAGGTGACTTTCTGAAGCATCCCTCTCCTGACCATCTCAAGAGTTCTTGTTATTTGAAATTCTTAAATATCTTTGTTTTGTAAGCCAAAAATAGTCAAGTTTTCTGTTATTTGCGAGTAAAAGCAATTTACCCACATATGTGATATTTTCTTAGGACAAAGGCTATTATGATTGAAAAGAGTTCAGAAAATGAGTGTTCTTGGATAACAGTGTACAATGATTTGAGGTCAATTTTTTTTTCAACTGATTGCAGCTTGTTAGGGCTGTCATAACAAAATGCTACAGACTGAGAGGATAAAACCAAAACTTATTTTCTCATAGTTCTGGAGGCTAGAAGTCCAGTATCGAGGTTAGGCAGGACTGATTTCTTCTGAGGCTCTCTGCAGCTTGTTTGAGAGAGACCATTTTCTCTCTCTGTCTTCACACTGTCCTTCCTCTGTGTGTGCCCATGGATTAAGTCCCATCCCAACAATCTCATTTAACCTTGATTACGTTTTCTAAAGACCCTGTCTACAAATGCAGTCACATGCTGAGGTACTGTTAAGATGTCAGTGTGTGAGTATTAGGGGATCAAGTCAGGTCCATAACGTCTGTGTGTTAGTCACTCAGTCATATCCGACTCTCTGCGAGCCTATGGACAGTAGCCCACCAGGCTCCTCTGTCCTTGGAATTCTCTAGGCGAGAATACTGGAGTGATTTGCCATTTCCTCCTCCAGGGGATCTTCCCGACCCAGGAATGAAACCCATGTCTCTTACTTCCCCTGCATTAGCAGGCAGGTTCTTTACCACTAGCGCTACCTGGGAAGCCGTCTATCCGGAATACTGATGACTAAAATTTGGTCAGCAATTTTGAATGCAGAGTTCCAAAGAATAGCAAGGAGAGATAAGAAAGCCTTCCTCAGTGATCAGGGCAAGGAAATGGAAAAAATAGAATGGAAAAGACTAGAGATCTCTTCAAGAACATTAGAGATACAAAGGGAGATTTTCATGCAAAGATGGGCACAATAAAGGACAGAAATGGTATGGACCTAACAGAAGCAGAAGATATTAAGAAGAGGTGGCAAGAATACACAGAAGAACTGTACAAAAAAAATCTTCATGACCAAGATAATCACGATGGTCTGATCACTCACCTAGAGCCAGACATCCTCGAATGTGAAGTCAAGTGGGCCTTAGAAAGCATCACTACAAACAAAGTTAGTGGAGGTGATGGAATTCCAGTTCAGTTCAGTCTCTGTCATGTCTGACCCTTTGTGACCCCATGAACCACAGCACACCAGGCCTCCTTGTCCATCACCAACTCCCAGAGTCTATCCAAATCCATGTCCCCTGAGTCAGTGATGCCATCCAACCATCTCATCCTCTGTTGTCCCCTTCTCCTCCTGCCTTCTATCTTTCCCAGCATCAAGATCTTTTCAAATGAGTCAGCTCTTCACATCAGGTGGCCAAAGTATTGGAGTTTCAGTTTCAACATCAATCCTTCCAATGAACACCCAGGACTGATCTCCTTTAGGATGGACTGGTTGGATCTCCTTGAAGTCCAAGGGACTCTCAAGAGTCTTCTCCAACACCACAGTTCAAAAGCATCAATTCTTAGGCGCTCAGCTTTCTTTATAGTCCAACTCTCACATCCATACATGACTACTTGAAAAATCATAGCCTTGACTAGACAGATCTTTGCTGACAAAGCAATGTCTCTGCTTTTTAATATGCTGTCTAGGTTGGTCATAACTTTTCTTCCAAGGAGTAACCACCTTTGAATTTCATGGCTGCAGTCACCATCTTCAGTGATTTTGGAGCCACCCAAAAAATAAAGTCAGCCACTGTTTCCCCGTCTATTTCCCATGAAGTGATGGGACTGGATGCCATGATCTTAGTGTTCTGAATGCTGAGCTTTAAGCCACCTTTTCCCTCTCCTCTTTCACTTTCATCAAGGGCCCTTTAGTTCTTCCCTTTCTGCAGTAAAGGTGGTGTCATCTGCATATCTGAGGGTATTGATACTTCTCCCAGCAATCTTGATTCCAGCCTGTGCTTCCTCCAGCCCAGCATTTCTCATGATGTACTCTGCATAGAAGTTAAATAAGCAGGGTGACAATATACAGCCTTGACATGCTCCTTTTCCTATTTGGAACCAGTCTGTTGTTCCATGTCCAGTTCTAACTGTTGCTTCCTCATCTGCATACAGGTTTCTCAAGAGGCAGGCCAGGTGGTCTGGTATTCCCATCTCTTTCAGAATTTTCCACAGTTCATTGTGATCCACACAGTCAAAGGCTTGGCATAGTCAGCTATTTCAAATCCTAAAAGATGATGCTGTGAAAGTGCTGTACTCAATATGCCAGCAAATTTGGAAAACTCAGCAGTGGCCACAGGACTGGAAAAGGTCAGTTTTCAATCCAATCCTAAAGAAAGGCAATGCCAAAGAATGCTCAAACTACCACACAAATGTACTTATCTCACACACTAGTAAAGTAATGCTCAAAATCCTCCAAGCCAGGCTTCAACACTATGTGAACTGTGAACTTCCAGATGTTCAAGCTGGATTTAGAAAAGGCAGAGGAACTAGAGATCAAATTGCCAACATCCACTAGATCATAGAAAAAGCAAGACAGTTTCAGTAAAACATCTATTTCTGCTTTATTGACTATGCAAAAGCCTTTGACTGTGGGGATCACAATAAACTGTGGAAAATTCTGAAAGAGATGGGAATACCATATCACCTGACCTGCCTCTTGAGAAGTCTGTATGCAGGTCAGGAAGCAACAGTTAGAACAGGGCATGGAACAACAGACTGGTTCCAAACAGGAAAAAGAATACGTCAAGGCTGTATATTGTCACCCTGCTTATTTAACTTCTATGCAGAGTACATCATGAGAAATGCTGGGCTGGAAGAAGCACAAGCTGGAATCAAGATTGCTGGGAGAAATATCAATAACTTCAGATATGCAGATGACACCACCCTATGGCAGAAAGCAAAGAAGAACTAAAGGGCCTCTTGATGAAAGTGAAAGAGGAGAGTGAAAAAGGTGGCTTAAAGCTCAACATTCAGAACACTACGATCATGGCATCTGGTCCCATCACTTCATGGCAAATAGATGGGGAAACAGTGTCAGACTTTATTTTTTGGGTGGCTCCAAAATCACTGAAGATGGTGATTGCAGCTATAAAATTCAAATGTGGTTACTTCTTGGAAGGAAAGTTATGACCAATCTAGACAGCATATTAAAAAGCAGAGACATTAATTTGCCAACAAAGGTCCATCTAGTTAAGGCTATGGTTTTTCCAGTAGTCATGTATGGATGTGAGACTTGGACTATAAAGAAAGCTGAGTGCCAAAGGATTGATGATTTTGAATTGTGGTGTTGGAGAAGATTCTTGAGAGTCCCTTGGTCTTCAAGGAGATCCAACCAGTCCATCCTAAAGGAGATCAGTCCCAGGTGTTCATTGGAAGGACTGATGTTGAAGCTGAAATTCCAATACTTTGGCCACCTGATGGGAAGAGCTGACTCATTCGAAAAGACCTTGATGCTAGGAAAGATTGAAGGCAGGAAAAGAAGGGAATGACAGAGAGTGAGATGGTTGGATGGCATCACCGACTCAATGGATATGAGTTTGAGTACACTCCAGCAGTTTGTGATGGACAGGGAGGCCTAGCATGCTGTGGTCCATGGTGTTGCAAAGAGTCAGACACGACTGAGCGACTGAGCTGAACAGAACTGATGGCTTAGATCAGTTGTTCTCAATCCTGACTACAATCACCTGGAGAAACTGTGAAACTATAGATGCCTAAGCCTTGCTTCCACGGCTTCCTAAGTAGCACAGTGGTAAAGAATCTGCCTGCCAATGCAAGAGACACAAGGGTTGCAGTTCAACCCTGGGTTGGGAAGATCCCATGGAGAAGAAAATGGCAACCCACTCCAGTATTCTTGCCTAGAAAATTCCATGGACAGAGAAGCCTGGTGGGCTACAGTCCATGGGGCAGCAAAGGGTCAGACATAATTGAGCGCGCGCACACACACACACAGACACACACACAAGCCTTGTTCCCAAAGGTAATTTCATTAGTCTGGGTTGGGCCAGATATATAATTTTAGGTATTGTCAACTATTATTTCTCTAAGTGAGAGTTGTCAACTTTATTTTTAAAAATTCCCAGAACTTTGAGGGGGAGGTGAGAGGCCAACCTTGTTCTCTTGGGTAGACGCTGAGGGAGGAGTAATACAAAAGAGGTCTTTGTGTTGGGGTCAAACTGCATGTCTTGTCCGTAAAATGGGGAGAAACCCAGCTTATCTTCATTCTTGTTCCTTATAAGAACAGGGCAGATGAAGATGCCCAGAGGCACTCGCAGCCACATCTGCTTGAGAAAGAATATCCGAAATGGAATACCCAGGGGTGCACAGGGTAGGAAGGCAATCATTTGGTGCCAACATGGCCTTATGTTTTTGTCTGTGCTCTCAATTAATATGCCTGATTTTTTCCCACCAGGCACTGGTATTAGCCTTATATTTTGTTGAAACATGCAGGTGCCTAAGGACGACTAGAAGAGGCTGCTTATCACCCTGTGTGCCAAGAAACCACGCTCAATAGACACTGTCAAGGAACTGATAGTTCATTTCCCGAGTGCATGGCTCAACAAGTCCTTTGACACTATTTGTGTCATGATTTTTAAATTTGTAATTTCCATTGCGAAATTAATGCAGAAACTAAGAAATTAATTTCTTAGTTTAAGAAATTTACAGTCAGCCTGTTTAACTCAATTCACCTGCAGTTCTTTTGGCTGGAGGCTGTGCCCTGCAGCTTGTGGGATCTTAGTTACCTAACCAGGCTTCCGACAGGGGCCCAATCATTGCAAGCTCTGAGTCCTAACCACTGGACATCCAGGGAATTCCCAATCCATGTGTAATTGACCAAATCAGGTACTGTTATTAGTTACCTGCTGCTGCTATAAAAAATTATCACAAGCTTAATTGCTCGTGCATTGAGTCGCTGTCATTTCCAACTTTTTGCGACCCCAATGGACTGTAGCCTGCCAGGCTCCTCTGTCCATGGGATTTTTTCAGGCAAGAATACTGGAGTGGGTTGCCATTTCTTCCTTAAAGGGATATTCTTGACCCAGGGATCAAACCCATGTCTCCTGTGTCTCTCACATTGGCAGGCATACTCTTTACCACTGAGTCACCTGGGAAGCCCAACACATTTCTTTAAATCTTATAGTTCTGGTAGTCATAAGTCTGAAATGTCTTATAAATGAGTCTGATAAAATCAAGGTGTTGACAGTGTGGTTCCTCTAGAATCTCTAGGAGAGAATCCGTTCCTTGCCTTTTCCAGTTCCTAAGAGCTGTCCTCATTTCTCAGCCCCGGGCCCCACATCACTTTTTTCCCCCTCTGCTTCCATAATCACATTGCCTTCTTTCTGACTCTGACTTCTTCTGGGTCCCTTGTGATTACATAAGGCCCATCTGGATAATGCAGGATAATCTCCCTATCTCAATATCATTAACTTGATCACATCTACAAAGTCCTTTGCTATAGGAAGTAATATCCATATGCTCCAGAGATATGTACATAGACATCTTTGGGAGACCATTATTCAGTTTACCACAAGTTCTCAGTGTTCCAGGAGCTTCAAGCTTGGTAGTTGTGGACAAAAACAAATGGTACATACATCAGAATATCTTCCTTCCCTCAACAACTAAGTTCAACATTGAAAGAGGATCTTCCTTGTTCAGAAGTCTTCCGTAAGACTGATATGGCTTACAGCTGATGCAAAGCTCCTAACCATTTGGGTACCTTTGTGCAAAATTTGGAGACAGTGTGGTTGAATCTCAAAACTACAACCCCCAAGTTGGAAGTAATGCCCAATTCCAGCAGACTCAGTTTGTAACTTGGGCTCAGAACTTTGACAGTGTCTCCTCCCACTCTAACTTCTTGCTTGTCAAAAGCAACCTGGCCTGTTACACAGCCATTTTCTCTTAAGACTTATATATGAAAAATTGGAAATGTTTCCTCATTGGCTTATTAATTTCTAAAACTCCGTCAGGGGAATGGCAGCCTAATTATTATTGGCTGAACCAGCATATCTTACATAGGGAGGCAAGATTAATAAAACAAAACATTCTTTTGGGTATATATTATTATAGTTGCATAATGCATATCAAGACAAAGTACATTTTTCCAAGGGGTACAATTCATACTGTTCTATATAAGAAAACAGGGCAATGCCTGCTTTATCTTTTCATTTCAAACTCTATCTGAAATTTTAAAAGTCTTGTTTCTCATAAACCTTCCACACCATGGTCAGTGATAAATAAGACTACAGTCTAGTGTTAGGGGTTTAGAAATAGTTTGATTTTAAAATACACAGAATCATTCTGAGAATCAAGTGGTAGAAATGTACTTTCAAAAACAAATTTATATTCAGATGAAAGATCATAACAACATATGTAACAGATTCTATTAATATAACAGTTACTGCTGTCATCGTGCTTATCTGGTTGTATTGCATCTTAAACTAATTGGCATGTTTGCTTTTGATATTACAAAGCTAATATGTAATGAGAGGCACCGTTTTATAACAGAAAGAAGGCTGTTTTTGGAATAGGGCAGTCTAAGGTTTACATTCCTGTCGTGCCAGGTACTATCTGTGTGAGCATGGTAAGTCTTTAGTCTGAGTTTTTTCCTTCATTTCTTAAATGAGGATTCAAGTACTTACCTTGTAGAGATGTGTGAGGTGTATAATTATTCATATAAAGTACCCCATGCAATGCCTGTATATAATGCACCATCACTGAACGGTTACTATGGCTATTTGTTTGGCTTATAACTAATGAAGACACTGACTTCATTGTTACTAAGTCAATTCCTTTAGGAGACTGAACACAAATGAAATATAAAAGAGGTCTTTAAAAACGTCTCTGACCTTCTGGCCATTTGGCCAGGGAGTCTCAGTTACCATCCTCACTTCATAAATGCAAAGTCGACTATAAAAGAAAAAAAAAAAATTATTCCCTCCAAGTATTCATCAAATGAGATAAGATCTCTGAGAAAGATTAAGGGCTTACATTTTTTATTAGACTTGCTTCCCATAAAATTTCATAGAGGATAAAAGGAGGGGAAGTGTAGAAGCAGCACTATTTCTGTTTTATCTGCTACCTACAGTTATAAATCTTCCTGAGATATCATTAATTATAGTGGTGCCATTCACAACACTGCTATTCCAGGCCTGCTAGAATTTTTACTGAAAATTCTAGGCCTGAGACTTAGAAATTTGCAGCTGAATTTTTGTATTAGGTTGAAACTTGAAGACTGTGACAGAGGTTAACACCTTCAAACTATCACCATGGACTGAACGTCTGTGTCCTCTCCCCAGTACACATGCTGAAATCCTAACCCCCAATGCAATGGATCTGTGGTTAAGGCCTCTGAAAGGTAAATAGGTCATGAGAATGGAGCCTTCATTAATGTGATTATTGTTTAGTCGCTAAGTCATGTCCAACTCTGTGTGACCCCATGGGCTGTAGCCTGCCAAACTCCTCCGCCTATGGAATTTTCCAGGCAAGAATACTGGAATGAGTTGGCATTTCCTTCTCCAGAGGATCTTCCCCACCCAGGGATCAAACCTGTGTCTCCTGCCTTGGCAGGCAGATGCTTCGCCACTGAGACACCAGGGAAGCCCCATTAATGTAATTAGTGCACTTATAAAAGAGACCACAGAGAGTCCTCTCACCCACTTTACCATGTGAGGATACAGGATTCTGCAGCAGTAGAGGCTGCACCAGAGGCTTCCACCAGAGCCCAACTGTGTTGGCACCCCGATCTTGAATTCTTGCTTCAACAATAGTAAGAAATAAATTTCTGTGGCTTACAAGCCACTCGAACTGTGATGTACTGTTCTAGCTGACTGAACTAAGACAGGAGCTGTGTGGAGAGAGCCTAGAAACTATGAGGGATTCCCCCAAAACTTCAGTGATGAGGGATGAGTTTTACATGTGCAGTGAGACCACCTCACGCTTGCCACTTAGCAGCTGTTACAGGGTTGGGAACAGAAGAGAGATACTTGAGATCAAGCAGTGCTGGGGGACACTGGAATTCTGAACTTTCCACTGTGGAGAGATCTATTTAACACTCTTAATATTCCTGTAATCCAGCTGACACACCAGGATGGCTGTACTTTAGAAGAAAGGACCATGTTGTATAGTAAGGCCCACACTAGAGGGAAGAAGGTGGCACTAGTGGTAAAGAATCTGCCTCCCTGGAGGAGGAAATGGCAACCCACTCCAGTATTCTTGCCTGAAAAATTCCATGAATACAGGAGCCTGGCAGGCTATAGTCCATGGGGTAGCAAAGAGTCAGACATAATTGAATGCCTAAGCACAGCAGCAGATTTGCCTTAAAGTCTATAACCAAGACTGACAAACTCATAGGAGAGACAGAATTTAGAAGCTGAGTTTTACCAAGTTAGAAGGGCTATAAAAACATCTTAGGATTTCCACATATCTGTAGTAACAAAGTATATCATTAAGTCTGCATCAGTTTAATTAAACTGACCACTAAAACAAGTCAACACTCTTCAGAAAAAAGTTAATAGATAACCCAGAATCCAGGATTTCACCGTGTGTTATTCAAAATATCCAATATTCAATTTAAAAAATCACTAGACATACCAAGAAACAGAAAACGTGATTATGAAACATGCAGCTAATAGGAACAGAACTTGATATGGTATAGATGTCTGATGTCAGATATAAGGCTTTAAAACAATTACTGTAAATATGTTCAAAGAATTAAAGGAAAATATGCTCAGAGGGTAAAGGAAAATATGATCCTAATGTGTGAGCAGAACGGGAATTTCAGCAGTCATGTGGAAATGTAAACTAAAGAGCTAATGGGAATTTAATCAGTATACTAGATGGAACAGTAGTAGAAGAGCTAAGCGGTATAGTGAATGAAATGAAAATTTTACTGAACGGCTTCACATAAGATTAGAGATGGCAGAAGGTTAGTTGCCTTGAAGAAAGATCAAAAAAATTATACAATTTAAAAAATCTGAAACAAAAGA